>OMLP01003773.1:6822-53271 GCA_900302685.1 Spondyliosoma cantharus | reverse complement strand
TATATATATATATATATAGATCTAGATAGATATAGATATTACATCAGGATAAGTGTGCCATGATACAATTTCGATCTGATTCAGTTCAATGGTGATACAAATATTCTATATTCTTCTTACAAAATATTCCAACTCTAACTTTACGACTTGTAGGTTGATCAATTTTCAGAAAAACGTGTATAGTAGTAATTGTATAGTAAGACACTTTTTATAATGTCTTAAAGCTAGACTTTTAAATCATGCGACCGCAATGTAGTCTGTTTATAGCCTAACATTAGCTTTACGCTTCTAGCAATTTCATTGACTTTTCTTCTACTCAGGGCATGACCTAAGCCTAACCCATGACAAGGCCGAGCTACACATATCATTTGCATTGGTTTAAGTCACTGTACTGACAGAACAACATGTTTGAATTTCAGTCTGCATGAAGGTTTTTCAGCCTAACATCACTGAAGCTAATGTTGCTGTAGTGGGAGTGAAGCGTTAGCAGACTGTCTGTGGACTCTTCTTTTCTCCTAAAATCCAAATAATTACACACAGCTGATTTATTCAGGAGAGGGGAGTAAATATTTTTGCCTGTTTGCAGTTAACTGTGTGGCACTCTCATAGTTTAAATGTCTGAGAAACAGGTGGGCTTAGATGGACAGGTGATGTAGCGTGCCTGGGCGGGATTTCAAATTAAAAGCATAATCTGAAGATGATGATAGGCCTGATGTTTCCACGTTGCATCCGCACACACACCTCACACCTCACAGGAGGAGGATGGTATGGAAGCCCATTTCTGCCAGTTAAAGAAAAAAAAAAGCCTTGATTAAAAAAATATATACATATTTTCCCATGGTAAGGCATAATTGATAAAAAGCTTTGATAAAAAGCTGACATTATTAGAAAAAAAGACATAATAAGATAAATGATGTTAATGAATTAATGGTAATTACCTTTTCCTGTCATAAATATAACTTTATCTCATAATTATGACTTTCTATCTTATAATTATGACCTTATCTTATAAATACAACCTTTAATTTCATGCCTTTTATCTCATAATTATGACTTTTTATCTCATGATCATGACTTTATCTCATAATTATGACTTTTTATCTCAATATTGACCTTTTATCTCGCAATTAGTTTATTTTTATTTGTTTCATTAACTGGCAGAAATGGGCTTCCACAGAAGTGGCAGGGGCTTCCACTAGTCTCTCTCCTGCCTTAGCTCTCAATTAATATTTCTCCATTTGTCGCTGCACCCAACATTAGTTTTCTTAGAGACCACCCCACAAAGTAAAGTTTATAACTCGAACTCCACGCTGCATCGGTGGTATTATATCAGTTATCATTAAATAGAAAAAAGAAACTACAATTGAAACAGAATCACAAGAGAAATCATTTTACAAACCAGGTCTACAGGGAGTGCAAAAATCACAATAAAGACGACATAAGTGGGCCAACATAGTCTGTGGTGTTTTTGTCAAGACATAAGGCATTAAAGACCATGTAGGCAACACTATATGCACATGAAGCCCATACCAACATTTAAAGGAGACATATCACGCTAAAAAGTCTTGAAGGTTAAAAAGTCCAAAGTTGACGGCAACAAAAGCTCCTCTCTCCTACAGAAAACACTGCTCCTGAAACACCTTATCAGTAGTCCTTGTGACTTCACGCTACATCACCCTGTCACACATTAGCATAATTGATGTCCATATCCAAGATAGAAGTGAAGCAAACTGGAAGATGAAAGCACGGCAGAGCCAATCGACGACATGTTTAGCATCGCTGGCTCCAGCATGTGTGAGCTGACCAATCGGAGCAGACTCCTGCGTTTTCAGGACTGAAGCCTTAAAGAGACAGGAGCTAAAACAGAGCGCTTCAAACAGAGGGAGAATACAGTGCTGCTGTATGAGAGCATTAAAGCATGTAAGCAAGGAGACCCAGGACAGCACCTGTTCAATTTCATGCACTCTGGCAGGAGTTACAGGTGCCTCAAAAGCATGACTAACAGACTCAAAAACAGTTTATTTCCCTGGGCCATCATGACCCTGAACTCATAAAGAGTATGCTTGAGTGTAAATGATGTATATATTGTATATCCCCTTTTAATCCTTTTATGCTATTTTTTTATTTTTTTATTTCTGTTTTGATATTTAATACTGTACTGACCTGACTTGATGTACAATGAAAATAAAAGTTTACATTCTATTCTATTCAAGTATTAGTAACCCAAAATCAAATTATGAACCAGATGAATTAGCATAATATGTCTCCTTTAAAGCAGAGGTCAAGTCCTTGTGTCAGCAAGCGTCTGCCCTGTCAATGGTTGAACAGCTGAGTTTGAGCTTTCACCTGCCTGGAGTGGCAGTAATGACCTGATATTATGACTGTTATTATTTATGGTGGCCAGATCATAATAAAGTCATTATTATAATTTAATCATCAAGAAAGAATTGAGTAGCTGGTCTGCACAGCCATATCTTGACAAATGAAACACACATACACAGACAGTGACAAATTACTGGGAAAACCTGGGGAAAAAATGTCTTAAATAGCTGGAAGGCTGCCAAGGGTTGTTCATTTGCACATCACATTGAGTTCAATCATTGCAAATTCATCCCAGAATATGCATCATAGGAGCATAAAACTGACTGAAATGTTAATAATATAAATGGTAGATTTTCCACCAGACACGATTATGTTACCTGTTAATAAGTATTACCTTAAACTTCTTAACATTTCAATTTGATCTAATCAAATTGCAGCAAACTAATCGTAACACAATGAACACAACACCCAGGGGTCAGGGGACAACTGTCTGCTTTACCTCATTGGTAATCCAGCTTTCACTATAATAAATTAAGGACACTGAAAGGACAAAACTTGAAAGCATATTTACAGTTAGTGTGTGCACATTAGATGTTGGCTGGACACATGAAATATTATCCTGTCTGACACCCGAAAGTTCTTGTAATGAAACATTAAAATGCATTAAAATACAAACTAGAGGTGAATCACGGTGCAGTATATTGTTTTTTGTGCCTGGGCTGAGTCTGTCCCCCATCTTTCCCCATACTTTGTCACTGGCTGTATGTTTTTAATGGTTGTAAAAGCTGTATTTTTGTGGTAGCGTTGGCCCAGGAGAAAATCTAACGTTGTGTGTATTTAAACACAGGATCCCAGAAGCTCTACAAACAGTTTAGTGTACTCAAGGGTGAATTGCGATAATTATCAGGTAGATGACTGGTGGAGTTTTTAAAGGATTAAAGAAAATATAAAAAATCTTGCAAAAGATAATAGTTATTATCATGATATATTAGTTTGACGTTTAACGTACATCGTTAATGCATCCACAATCTGGCACATCCTTAATTAACACAGGATTAACTCAGGTATCTAACATAATGAAATTCAAACAATCTATTAATCCGCAAATAATACACGCCATTTCAACCAAATCAATTATTGTGAAGGTCAAAAGTTCATAAAAACTCAGCTCTTCCTTTGTGTGGTGGTTTGGAGGGAGAGTTTAGTTATCTTGCAGGTATTCATCCAGCCAGGAGAACCAATCTATGCTGGTCAGCCTGCTGATTTAGCAGCGGTCTTCTGGTTTATTTTCCCCTGCTTGTTAGATTAAGGAGTAACTCCACCAATTTTGCGCATTTAAGTGTTGTTACAGGTCTAGTAAGAGACACATGGAGTAGGGAGTACTGCCTCATTTGTGAAGTAAGTGGTATAAAGCTTTTGTGGCTCCAGAGGAAGCTGCATGCACGTAATCTGATAAATTAGCTCCAGTGCCTACGTTACCCGTGATGCAAATTAGCCCGAGTGACATCTTTCGAGGCAATTTATGAGATTACATGCAGTTTTCCCTGGAGCCACAAAAAAAGGCTTTAAAATTGTTTTATCCACATGTGCAATAGTGCAACCCAAGACCTCTAAATACGCTTTAATGTGTAGAAAAGGTGTACTTACCCTTTAACAAATATAATGATCATGTTTTAAGAAATGTTGTATACACAGGGACTTACATTTTAACAGATGTTTATGGCATCTGAACTCATGAGGTCCTTAAATTCCCAACATACTGTAATACTATAGACAACCAGAAGAGGGTCTATGTGCACTACCGATCTGAGTGAACATAATGCATTCAGAGGGATAAAGAAATCCATGTTTTTGGTCCTTTTCTAGTAAATAGTATGCCTGCCCACATTAGCAAGACAAATCAAATCATGGTTTTAAATGGCCAGCTTTAGGAAACAAGTACTTCAAACTATATAATACTTATGAAGTAGAGATTCTCTCCAGATAAGTGACAGAACAAG
This sequence comes from Spondyliosoma cantharus, assembly GCA_900302685.1. NCBI lineage: Eukaryota > Metazoa > Chordata > Actinopteri > Spariformes > Sparidae > Spondyliosoma > Spondyliosoma cantharus. The sequence continues at coordinate 48,949 of OMLP01003773.1, read as the reverse complement.
TGAAGTACACAGAAGAAAAAGAGTCCACTGGATGAATATATTTAATAGACACCAACATACATATTTCTCATTTGTACAACAGAATGTACAGTGATAATCATCAACATCATTCGTACCATCATCAGTAACTTTACACCAGCAGAATTTGCGATAGTACTTGAAGTTTAATAAATAAAACTCATAGGGGGAACTCGGGACAACATGCTTGTGTCATTGCTTAATGTCCTCATCATACAATCACCAATTAAAAGAGGAACCACAGCAAGCGCTGTCACTGGGATCCTGTGATGGCGATGCTGACATGTTAATGTTCCATCGCAGGTGGAGTTCCTGTTTTTTATCTTTTCTTTGTGGCAAATGCAGCTGTCAGAAGAAATCATGCAACATCACTCAGCCTGGAAGTCCATTAAAGAGTCGGTGCACTCTGAAGTCTACAGCAAATGTACTTTAAGTGGGTTAATGTTAGCATGAAAAGGGAAATATATTTCAAAGGGAACTGGCCAACTGGTAGATAGCTGCAGTCTTAGTCTGACTATTTTTAGCTGTGAGTCAATTAGGGTGTTTGAAATCATCTGAAATGTCAAATTTCTATGTGATACTTTGTAGAAAGCACTTATTTTTCGAACTGCTGGATAATCTGTGACATCTGTGATGTATACAGACTGATACGGAATTAATGTAAAGGTGTAAATGCTGTATGATGTAACAGTGTTTTGACTTTTTACTTTCACGTATATCCGACCACATTTAAGCAAATGTTCATCTTGTTACTGTTAAATTGTTACAACTGGGTTAATTCAATATTTCTATCAGGTGTTTTTATTTTAATCCATCCACCTGTATCGCTTTGCCAATAAAAATGTTTGCTACCTCGGCCATGGAGGTCATGTTTTGGTCAAGCGTCTGTTTATTGTTTTTTTTTTGTTTTTTTAGAAAAGACTAGATTTGGGTGATTTATCATGCTAGAATTCATCAAGCATTTTTGTTCTCAGTTAAATTACCAGAGCATTTTATTACGACCAGTGAAAAGTGTTGATTCACGGTGGGACCAGCAGCACTAGCCTCCTCTTCACATAACCAGAAGTCATTTTACAACATAGTCTGGTGGTGATTTTTCCATTTCCAACACAGGGTCAAATGGCCTAATTTGAGAGCACAGATGCAACTGAAGGATCACACAAAAAATGTACAGGTATACTACAGGCTACAGTGTGTCTCTATGAGCCTCTCACTTCTCCATGACTCCTCGTCACGACTCCTCACTTTGATCTTTAAGGTGACACTGCTCTACAGAGGATATAGGTGATGACATAGTATACTGTAGAATTGAGTATTCATATTTTAGAGTTTTGAAAAAATTGTAGATCCAAGACAAAACCGACAATTACAAATGCGTCGTCAACTTCATCACCTACAACAACACTGTCGATGTATCAATGCACAGAAGACTTAAGGTGATAGTTGTGGTCTTTTGATGTGGGGTTTGTATGAGGTTCTTATCCCTAATCAGTGCATTACCTGCAGTACACAACAGCTAGCGTAGCACCAAAAAGGGTGCAGAACACTGTACCGCTAAACTGTACCTCGCCTCAAAAGACCCGAACTCTCACTTTGAACTACTGAGATTTCAGATTCATGGTCCGGGTCACAGATTCAAACTCGCACAACCCTCAGGGAGATAAAGGATTCATGAGTCAGACGGACTAGACTAAGATATTCAACTAAACAACCCCGCTGCCCCTTCAGTCTCTCTGCCACTAGAGGATGGAAATGGGGGATGGCAGGTTAGCAGGTGGGGTTGCGTTTTGGTCATTTGGCTAACAAAGGGGAATCCCTGCTAATCACCCCTCGAATTGCCGGCTGCGCGTAACTTTCATATGTTCACATGGATTTAGATTCGATTCCAAAATCGATCATATAATGTGTTCCAAATTATTGGTAGCATAATAAACAAAGTGGAAATTCAGTGGAAATTGCTGTATTTTAATTAGCTAACCCTGATTAGAAACCATACATTTTTTTGATGATAACTTAATGATAAATAACATATTTTATGTGCCTCTTCATTAAGACGAGCGTCTCAGTTATAATGGAGATAAAACTCAAAATGTCACATTAACGGTAATGAAATAACACTGATAGGAATTTAAGCCAGACGACGAATACAAATCCACAAAAACAAACCACACTACAGCTGTAACTCATAGATTCATTGATTAGGAGGTCACGTTTTCACTGTGTCTGTTTTTTGTTTGGTTTGTCAGCAGGATTACACAGAAACTACTGAACAGATTTCGGCCGAACTTGTAGGGAGGATGGGTCTCTGCCCAGGATAGACCGGTTTAATTGTGGATGCAGATCAGGATAAAGAGAAAGATGACAGGGGTCCAGGAAGTTTTTACTCACTTTCTCTAACATTGCGCAAAATGGCTTTTTCCAAGGGAAAAAATGCATCTTGATGAGATAAAATCACATGTATTTAGATGTCTGGTATCTAAGAGTGAGTACAGTCTGGTTCAGATCCAAATAAAATCCGGATCTACTGGGTATAAATATGTTTGTTGTTTTTATATTGGATTTAATTAAAGGTGGAGGTATGCACTCTACTGGGTCCCAAATTTGTTCTTTAGGTTACCGTACTCTCAAAAATGCCAAATATGAGAATTTGTTGCTTTGCATCTTAAATTAGATTAAATGTGATATTTGGGGTTTTGGACTGACAGTAAATTCAATTATGTCAATTGTGATGTTTCATGTTTTCTTACTGTTTTCTTCTGTTTTTTGGACCACGTGATTAGTTGATAACCAAAAAAAATCATCAAAACATTACTTAATCATGAATAAAATCAGGAGCTGCAGCCTTAAAGCACACAATAAATCCACAACGACCTGCTTTTTATTCAGTCGAGTGGCATCTCAGGCTGAGATTTATTCCAGAAGATCCTGTCACAAGGGAAAAAAGGAAGTTACAAATGACATGTGGTGTGATGAGGAAGGTTACAGCTGTGTCAACCTCTACTGTGGGACAGATGACTGTGAAAGCTACTATCAGGGAAGCCACGAAGCACTGACCTCGTCTGACTCCTCTCCAACTGTGCAGGGCCCCCTGTCGCCATCTTCCTCTGTCACTGCTGAACCCTGATCCTCCAGCCGCCTCAGCACTGAATATCTGTATGTCGCCTCACTGAAATAAAGCGATGTGACAGACCAGGGGGAGGTGGTTTTACTGCAGCCAGAATATTAAATAATCTCATTAAGGCTCATTAATAAAGTGTGCTTACTTGACTGGGAAGCAGTATTTTCGGATGATCAATACGGCAGCAGCGATCGCTGCCGCAGAGACGAAGATCACAGATGCAATAATCCCAGGGTGAAGCCTTAACCCGGCCTAAAACGACAAATGAATCAAATAAGATCTAACAGTGGGGTAGTTAAAGAGCCCATAAACCTTACTGCTCAATTCATGATGTGTGGCTCGGATAAAAAGGAAATACGGCCAGGAGATATGACAGCTGAACAGCAGTGTGTTATGGATCACGCTGGTGTACGACCCAAAAGCTCCACAGCAGGGGTGTGAATCCCTGACCAGGCACGGAAAAACCAATGCATGCCTGACAATAAATGATCACTCGCATCCGAAACTGTGATCGCAAGCCTATAGCGTTAAAGTCAGAGCTGTGCACTACATCATAGGTAATGTTAGGAGTACAGTGTGAGAAGATCGGTGTGTGTAGTGATAATTAGGATTCACTTGGAGCACAGCAACAAAAGGGACTACATCCAACAGGAACAATTAATCACACCGGTGAAGAGGTGTCACACAACTGTGATGAGACGTGATTGTAGTGAGAACGGATGTATCACCACATATATATGCGATTCTGTCTGTGATTAAGAAATTTACATATCATTTTAAAACACAGAGAAAAAATTTACCTTAAAGATCACCACAGTAAAAATCAAGTGACGCGTTCTGAGCATGCATCTTCAACCGACACAATCTCCATTACCTATTTTCTGGCATGTGTCCATCTTTATGCGATGGGTTCTGCAGGTGAAATGTATCTTTCAATGCCAAACAATGCCAGACAGGAAGAAATCAAGCATAAGCAGCCTGTGCAGTGACCGGAGCAAGACACATCAACCCAGAGTCAGTCGCTAGGGATGTTAATGATTGATCATTACTGGATTGATTGCTGTGAAGAACTGAATCGATTAAATTTTTATAACTGACAATCAGAGACGAGAACACATACATCCAAAAGTACCCTGGTACAAATTACAAATACTTAATAATTATAAACACAAAATATTATTAGGAGGAAATGTCCTCAGTCAAACTGATTGGAAAGTGTAATGTAAAAAAAAGTAGTTGTAGTTGATTGGTTACAAACAGGAGTTCTGCAATTGAATGAAGGCATGAATTTGTGCTATTTATTTTAGTCTATGATTTAAGTAACTTGGTGTTTACTTTATCTGTTCTTTTAACTCCTAATGTTGCCTACTCTGACTTTGCATCGAACACAGATCATAAAAGTGGTTGGTCAACTAATGGAAAGACGTCCAGTGTCTTTCATATATGATCAGTGATGCTAATACTTGATTGTTAAGGCAGCAAACCTGCATCTCTACTAGTACAGGAGGACTGTAACTAATAACATATAGTCAAGTACTGTATGTGTACAGCTCGAGTGATGTTATCTATGTTCAGAGCATACTGCTAACTTAAAGCAATCAAATTGCTGACTTACTATGTCTGTAAATGAAATCATCTTGGTTTGATCAAACACAAGGTTTAGCACCATTCACTACCAATCCCAGATGTGGAGACACTGGTACAGCTGTCTCTTTGTCAGACACTGATGCATATTATTTTTCAACTATGATCTTTTATTCTGTGCTCGTATGTGATGCAATTTTATGGAATGTCTTTTATCTGGACCGTGAGTCTGTAATAATGATCAAAAAAATGCAGTTTATTGGCCAACCCATGGTGACCAAAGTGTATACATTACTTACTTTTTTATTATATTGTTTACTTTTACTATTATTATTGTTTATTATAATATTACTGTCTTTTGTCTGCTGTGACAGAAATGTTCCCAGTTTGCAGGACAAATAAAGGAATTCTGATTCTGAAACTAACTTTGAGTAGCACATGTAAATACATGTATCATTGACTTTTACTTGCACTTTTGATACTTAAACATTTAATATGAGATGCTTTTAAGTGCTCATGTCATATTCCTGAGATTGACTTGACTCTGCCATCCTGAATCATTCCAGGCAGATCTGTCAAACAGGGAGTATAGTGCAATACAACGATGACACAGCCTCATAACATCATTCAGAGCGAGAATGTCATGTTTTTTTTTACCAGGAAGTAGATGTGAGGCGTTTTTTCTGAACAGTGCATCAGTCTTAATAATCCCATTAAACGATGACAGCCTGTGTGTTGATTCTCGAGAGAAACTAAAAAAAAAACGACAGACTTCCCATCACTGACTTTTAGGTAGGCTCCATGATGTCAACACACTTAGAGTTTAAGTAATGACGGCAGGAACTCAGCCGACAGTAAACTGTGAGCCCGCATCTTGAGGATTTAACGACAATGAGGAGTTTGCATTTCTGCGCAGTCCACTCTGCAAAACCCGACGACAGGTACAGCAGGAACTTTAATGGCTCTCTCATCTGCATGTGTCTTCACATATTTACCTGTTGTGCTGACATCCTCGAGAACTTCAGAGCAGTTCATCTACTGTCATTATGGACCGACAGCTCGGTACATTACAGACCCGTCGATTTATTTATTTTTTAAATTAAGCCCCGAATCAGCGGGGAAACTTTAAACGACAGACGTTTCCTGCTCAACTTTGTCACCGCGACGAGTCAAACGCCATGTTTGTTTACGTCGTCGTCGTTCTCACCTGTTGCGAAAAGTTTCCTCCTCGCAGGAAACGTCACGTGACATTTAGTCATACGTCACGTGGTCCGCTCGAGACGCATTTACACATCAAAATGTCTTTTTTTAAAAACTGAAACATTTTGACACCAAGTGGAAACACACTGGTTAACAGTTGCATTTTAAGTTCGACTATTTTTGTCGGAAGAAGAGTTAGTCGTAGTGGATCATCCCCTCGGAAATATTGCCAGGAAGTATTTCTACAGTTGTTCTGAAGGGTAAACCACCAGTGTTACAGATCAAAGTGTTCACATGTCTCGGGGAGAACTTCTGCATGTGGTGGCGAAAGAGGAAGCTGCATTATGTGGAAACAGAGGAAGCAGCATGTTTCTCGTCCTCAGTGATGCCCCACAGCGGCTAAGTTGCATTGTGGGAAATGTAGTCACAAAGTTTTGAAAAGCAGGTCCCTGTAAACCATTGCGAATCTGTAACACTGTTAGACTGGATAGTGACAGCCTGAAGACAAATGATCAAAATTGATATGGAAGAACCAGAAATATTGCCTTTTTGATTCCAAATGTTTCCTCTTGAGTCACATTAGGCTTTATACAACTTTTTAATTTGAATTTTTTAACATAGGTGTTCCTCCCAAAGACCTGTAAACACTTTAAAGTTGTGCTTTAAGAGAAAGCATTAAGATCTTGTTTAAAAATCAAGACTGTGAATGATGGCTGCTTAGTTAGCTGAAATTGATGAAATAGCCCACCCTCTGAGCTGAACGCAGTCTGCTGGCTGAATGCTCTGTCCAATGATCCAGTTGGTGATCTGTTTGATTAAAACAACTGGGATTCACAGTGTGACGAATGATTTTCTTTTTCTTCATTTGTTTCATTTTTGTCTGCCACTGTGAAGCAACAGCTCCTCTCAGGCTGAAAACGATGAATCAATCTCATATCACCTGCTCATCAGGTGTGATGAGTGTTTTGGCATGACTGATGGAGAGACCTGCCAGCCCCGGGAACTGCCTGTCTGTCGATACTGACGGTTACATTTACAGGACCACTTAAACTGTGAATACAGTAAGGTTGTCAAATTAGATACAATGCTACTGTAGTACAAGATAATGACGCTTTACATATTTTTATAAACCATGAAAAAAAAAGAAATACTGGGCACACCAAACAAGGAAAATTTTACCTGCAGACAATGATTATACAGAAACAAAGTCACTGAACATATTTCAACACATTGCTATTAATGTGACACCAGAGGAAATCCAGGAACTCCAAAAAAGAAAATAATAAGAAACGAGGGTGGAAAAACTTAAAATCCTTTACCGTCATGGCTAAATCATTAAAAGGGCAATCACGTTTGGTCCATCAGGTCTCTATCAGGGCTCTCCGTATGAAAGTGCACACCAGTTGATGGGACCTTGTTTAACCAAAACTCTCTGTATTACAAACATGCATAAATCACACCACCACTTTTTGGAAAAATTACTTTTATTCAATAACAAGCAACTATTTATCCAGCAATATTGTAAAATACAATCATTGCATTTAATTGAACCGAAAGACAGATACTGATTGAGTCCTTGCTCAGAACCCCCTCTCGCCTTCAAGCAAAGCAACAAATATATTCTCTGGTGATTACTACCAAAGCTCAAACATATGGCTTTCGAACAGCTCTATATTTTTAGAAAGGTGCAGAATTAAAGTATCTCTTTTCCTTAAAAAACGTTATTATGTTTGTGAATTTATAATTTCAAAATGCTTGTCAGGTGTAAAATTATTGTTATGTTTATCTCTGCATGAGAATTCTGATGGTTGGTTCCAGCTCCTAACAGGGTTTGTCAGCCAATAGTCTAATGCCGTTGTAATCACATGGTATCTGTGTTTCGACAGCATCAGTCTTGGCAGTAGCCAGTTTAAGGAAAAAAACGTAAAAGTGGCTGAGTTCTACAGTACGCACCCAACATACTGCACCAGACTGTACTGCCCTAACGAAGCTAGCTCGTCATAGCAACGTTTCGTGGCTGAATGTTATCAATATGACCTTTAAGGTATTACAACAAGGGACAAATATGCATGTGTAAGACTCATCAGTTAAGAAACATTAAAAATAATGTATCTTCTGTTACCACTTATGCTTGTACATACGGGTACAGCACCTGGACATTTTCATTAAAGGCAACACATGAAATTAGCAGCACTTTCTAATAGATTCTAATTCAAACAATATAAACATAAATCAGCATGTTTTTAGTGACTTGAAACACACACATTTTACACACATTATGATAAATAAAGAACATAATGACCTACACTGTTGAAACAAATCTTGGCAACATTTCAATGGTAGAAATCTTCTGAGCCAAAGAAGCTCCAGGATGTTCTTTCAGATTACATATTAATTTGCTAGCCAAGACTTTTGAAAAGACTCTTTCTACCATCAGATGTGCCAATGAATGGGCAACAACTCTATTTCTCGTGAAAAGCATGGATCTGATTTATTGAGCCCCCCCCCACTCCTTTACCATGAGTTTCCATGATGCTACTCATGACGACACAAAGCTCCCGTTAGTCTCTCAAAAACAAAAGCAGCAACATGGAAGGGCTTTTGTGAATGGGCCCTTCACTACTGATCAATAAGTGTAGCCTTAAAAAAACCCTGAAGCCATTCATCTGCTGTCAATGACTTCTGATTTATTAATTTGGATTCTCTCGAGCTTTAGATTCAAGCTAATTCATAGTACTTCCCCGTCTTTGGATCGAAATAGCAGTTGAGGCATGGATCATAGAGCAGATTCAAATACTCGTCGTCATCCTCTTCATTCACCGACTCATCCTCTCCTGTAATAATGCAAGAAAATCACTCTGCAGCACTCGGAAGAAATTGTTCAAAACATACATAGATAAGAGTGCTGCAGTGATTTTGAAATCAATTAAGATTGCACAGATAAAAAAAATATACAAATGTAAATGTACATTGTGTCTACTATAGTAGCTCAGCCAGGCCGTATATGAATAAGGGCCACCACTAGTAGCTGTTAGTGGAATAAAATGAGCAGCGTGAATGGCGATGTAACCTTGAGACTCAGGTAGATTTAAAAGTTTTCCGCCGCTGCCATTTTTTTCTCTCATCAATCAAGACCTAAGACACCCAGGCCTCTGTACCACATTATAAAGCCGTAAAGAGATTCTCTGTAATCCCCACTACTTTAAAGCGTGTGAATTTAGCTGTTAAATTGACAGGCAGTGAAATGCTAAAAAGGTTATGGAATGCTCCGGGAGGAACATTTTATCTTATCAGAACTTCGGCGACGATAATGAAAACTAATTATAAGACACATTGTGTAAGAGGTTTTAAAAAATGATGTTGTAAACTGAAAAGGTTTCGTCAATTAACCTTGTCGATGTGTCTAGGGGGTGCAGACCTGTAATGAGCCTGTCTCTTTTGACCTATGGAGTTATGTGAAGGACAGAGAGCTCCACTCTCATGAGGTTCTTACCCTTAATTAGATACCGTTTCACATGTTTTTCCCCCTGTGCAGAGTGCAGTCTTCGGTGGAAGCTTGACATTTTTGTAAGCTGTGACACTGCTGGATGTTTCCATTAGTTCAATGCATTCGCGCAATTAGTGTGGCTAATGTTAAAGCATTGGTATTGTTTGCCGCTTGCCGAATTTATAGGATGTGAACAATCGCTGGAGTGCAAAGGGACAAACATTAAGGTTACTGTACCTTCGATTAGATTCTCCCGATTGTTCCATGTGTTGCCTGACCTTCTCTGCTGGCTGGGAGGCATAATCGGAGGGCTGAGCACATCCATCCACTCCCTAGGGAAAAAACCATAAAGGCACACAGTCATGACAACACATGCCATTACATTCGCTATCCTCCTACTGTACCCCTGCACATCAAATTGCCTCTATATGACATTTTAACAATGAAGTCCCATCATCGCGAGCTCTCAGAAGCCCATCTAAGCTTCCATCGTCCTTGAGCCACATCCTCCTGCACACTTAGCCTCTCCGCCTCACAGTTTTACCTGAAGGATCATTTATTAGATTCTGACTCAAGCTGTGACTTCCAAGTGTCCACATTCTGGCCCCGAGTAGGGGTCTTAACCTTGTCTGTGTCTGTGAGAGCAGGACTTCCTTCCACTCTAAATGAGTTTATCTTGCTGGTGCTGAGAGGCACACAGGCTACAACTGTACATCAATCATTTGACAGTGAAGTAATGCACTGCTCTTTTGCAGGGTGGAAGAACAGAGAAAAAAATGTATAAAGAAAAAAATAAAATGCCACATAATGAATTACTACTGGGAAGCAGTGTCATAATCATTTTAGGCTATACATCAGTTGCATAGTTACAATTATCCATTTACATCTTTTTTTGCCTCTGGACATAACATCTCATAAAAGCACTACACGGCATATTTAATGAGGTTCTTCTGTATGATATTCATCCGACAGCAGGCAATTCAGACGTTCATCTCAACTCATCTCAAATGATTGATCACATCACTCTCTCTGAAAACAAATGCACGCATTCACTAACCGCAGTATAGTGCGTTTCCTATGCAAATGCAGTGTTTACAAAATCATATTTATGGACCTAAAGGAGACATATTGTGCTAATTTTCAGATTCACAATTTTATTTTGGGTTACTACTAGAATAGGTTTACATGTTTTAATGCTCAAAAAAATAATACAAATAAAGAAAATAATCAGATTCCTCATACTGTCCAGTGCTGCAGCACTGTATTCCCCCTCTGTCTGAAACACTCTGTTTTAGTTCCTGTCTCTTTAAGGCCGCCCTCCCCATGAACACTCAGTCTGCTCCGCTGGACAGTTCGCACACGCCTGAACCATCACCGCTAACAACAACAGAGCAGCTGTACTAAATTAATTCTTACGTGCCGAACTAGCTAACTAATGTGTAAGATGGTGATGTAGTGTGATGTCACAAAGTCACCGAATTGAGGAGCAGGGTTTTCTTTGGTAGAGAGGAGCTTCGGTAGCTGCGGACTTTCAAGATCTTTTACATGAACAATAACCTATAGAAAACCCTGAAGGAAGAGGACGGGGGGAAGAAGAAGCACAGTATGTCTCCTTTAAAGGAAGTTATGATGGACGTCGAGTTTTGATTCTAGTTGACATTTAGGTCAGATCAGTAATGTAACCGAGAGGGAGCTCCGAGTTGAGGCTCCGGTCAAACAGCTATCATGTTGATTTAGAGGATGAGGTAATCATACATTAACGTTAGGAGTGTATTACAGTACATGGTGCAATCTGAATCAAAGACTTTTAAATGTACAAGAACATATATAAAACACTCAAGGAAAGGAAAAAAAAATAATAGGTCTCTTGAACATTATGTTGGTTTTAATGGATGCCAGTGAAAGGTATTATTACAGTAAATACAATAATAAAGTAGGTAGATCTACCTTTATTGATAAGGTATCTTGCACTTGCTGCACCAGTGAAGCAAAAATACCAAAGATGCTGATACTGCCTCAAAGAACTGTTTGATATGATATCAAACATATTATATCTTAACACCTGCAGGAAACATTAATATTAAGTCAAGTAAGAAAGAGGCCTATTCATACACACTGAAGCACTCTGGTTACCAAAGATTAAATTAAATCCTGAGAAAATATTTTTTAAAAAGCGATGAGGAAATGAACTCTTAAAAACAGGCCGATTAATTTTTATCTGATCTTTCTGTGCATTTAAGCAGGAATCAGAAATTTCTTCATTTCCAAACATATGCCTTTGAAGTGATCAAGGATATTATCTCTATTGAGGCTCTGATTTTTCTTTCTCACAAAGGCGCCCCACTCCAACAACCCCCTTTGACTATGTGATCGGCAGGAACATAGCACAAAAGTTAATGGAAGCAATTTTCGAGGACAAAGGCCTCTGCTACAGAGCTGCAAATTGGACTTCAAATTGTTAACGGGGAATTGGCGCAAGTGATTAAATTCTTAGATTTTAAAGTCATTATAATCCAGATACAGTAGAACCTGTGATAAAAGGAATAAATTAGGCTGATTTAATTTAAGCGAGAACACTGTTTTTGGTGGAGTTTATTGAAATTAAGCTTTCCAAATATCTCCCATTGACAAAGTATCGAGGCAACTCCGTTTGTCTGACACCCTCACAATGGTGCTGCATTTCACAATTGCGTTTATTGTAAAAACAATTGAATTGCTACTAAAGGCCTGTCTGACAGCCTGATGTGTGGTTTCGCGTTTTGTATGCCAGCCAAAGGCAGGCACAAGTATCACTCACGAAGGAACATGCTTAAAAAAATGCGAGAGAAGCCCTGGCAATGTTAAGCACAATAACAGGAGCGTTTTAGTTGTCAAGAAAACTGGAGCTCTCAGCAGCGAGGAAGCCTCGCAGTGATGCCAGGATGCTCAGAAATGATAGAATTCAATGTAAGGCTGTCTCAGAATGCAACGCCTTAAAGAAAAGGGGAGAAAACAACGACAAATCCTGTGCAGCTGCTCTTCAATATGTAAATCAGGGCTTGCTTCGAAGTTTAATTTCAGTAGTACAGCTGCAGATGCTGTACTGCTTTGTGAGACAAATCGGAGAGTGTGTTTGAGGTGTCTGTCAATAGCAATATTCATCTCGGTGGACATCCAATCACACACCATAACCTCACTGAATATTTCAACAGCCCCAGAACACGTTAGCTCTGATATATGACAAGGAGAAATAGCCACAAAATTAAGTCCCGCTTGTTCTCACTGTTGATCAGATGAAATAAATGTAACATTTTGAAATCAGTGTAAAAACAATAACACCGAAATATTTCAGTGCACGGGAGTCCACACGTGTTCACACCTTGCTTTTTCATCAATAAATCACTAGTGTTAGAGAGGAGGTGGTGGCATAATTTGAGTAGTGGAACTATGATGCAATGCCTTTGTCTTGTTTTGTAACATGCAGCACGCATGTGTACGCCCACAAAGAGATGTAGATGTGTAGAGACAGCGCTCTGCATCGGCGGGCAGCGAGGCGATGCAGGGTCTCCATAAGCCTCTGAGGGGGAACCAGGGGATCCGTCCATATACTGCCATGGTCGAGCCTTCAGAGGAATACGCAGTGCTTGAAAGACTGCCCAGAATTCTGATTGCACTACACACTGTAATACGCTCCCAATGTGTGATATTGTATTATTAATGATAGTATTGTAGTGTGTCTACCTCCCCCTCTAAATCAACATGACAGCTATTTGACTCGAGCCTCAACTCAGAGCTCCATCACAGGCATATTACTGATCTGAACTAAATGTTAATTAGGGTCACATGGAACATAATTCCATTTCATCTTTCCTTGAACACTACGAAGGCCATCTTTCCTTCTTTTAAAGGAGATCTATTATGCTTTAATTTTTGTTTTCCTTTCGTCAACTGCACAAAGGTTCTTGTGCATGTAACAGATCTTGAAAGTTAAAAAGGTCGAAGTCCGCACCAACAAAAGCTCCCCTCTCCCGCAGAAAACTGTGCTGCTCGTCAGTGGTCCAGCCTTTAATTCTGTGACTTTGTGACATTACACTATGTCACCATGTCACAAATTTGCATAATATATGCCTAGCGGATAGTTTGGCATGTAAGAAGCACAGCTGCTCTGTTGTTGTGAGAGGTGTTGGGTCAGGGATATTTGAGCTGGCCAATAAGAGGAGACTGGGTATTCAAAAAGAGGGGGGGAAACAGAGCGTTTCAGACAGAGGGGGGATAGAGCGCTGGAACACTGGGAAGTTTAAGAAAACTGATCTGTTTTTTGAGCAGTAAAGCATGTAAACCTATTCTAGTGGACAGCCACGATGAAAATGAGCATAATATGTCTCCTTTGAAAATCAAAATTCTACCCTTAGATACTCAAAATGTTGAACACACAGACAAGAGAGGGGATATTTTCAGTGTTTTAATTTACCTCTCTGATGTGCTGACTACCTCTAGTTCATTTGGTGGATTTTCTGGGTATGCAGGTATATTAACATTGTACCCGCCTGGAGTTGATATTGGACACACTTTCCCAGTTACTGAAAATAGCAGCTGCAAGTTCTTCTGCTTCCTCCAGTAATTTAAGGCCATTCATCAATATGTTTTCGTTTTGAGGTTAGAACTTTTCGCTTTACTCTGGTTTTAACCTGTGGGCAGGCAAAACAAGGTGGAACATTCACTGAGGCTCTCAGCGAGCAGAAGTCAGCCTTTGCTTCATCAATGATGGATTTCTCCTTGTATGGCTGCTGAAAGTCAGAGCTAAACAGACTAACCCTCGCTTTTGTTCTATAATAACTTGAACCATCAGCTTTATGTCTAACATTAATCATGCAGTATATAAGAAGTGTTGCCCGACAGGCACAATAATGAGTGAAGAATAATCTGTGCTTGCAAAAATGACAACAGCAGTTAAGGGAGAAGAAAACTACAGTACCTGGCACACTCACAATTTATTTATACTCATCAGTGATCAAGATAAGCCCCAGTCTGCATATCTATCTGACTGTTGACATTTAGCTTTAATTCTGCAGTCACTGGTTACCATCTGATTAGGAATTTCAAGGCGAGTTTCATGTAAATGCAGCCAAATACAAATGCAGGCTACATAAGTCCACATTATTTAGGAAATTTTAGAAATACTTCCTTAACTATGGTTACTAACAACCCAGTAGCCAAATAAGTCAGATTTTTCAAGACAGCATGTCAGTATTTTTTAAAGAAAACAACCCTCTTGAATCTAGTGTCTAAGTACAAAGGATGTTGTTCATAGTACATATTTAAAAAGCCCTCTGAGGCAATGTGATTGTGATTTTGGTCTCTATGAATAACATTGTCTTGACTTGACTCTACCCTATTCACAGCCTGGCCTTCATGCAAAATACATACACATAAGGTGCGGTAGCACTACACAAGACTTGTGTTTATTTTCTTAAGCTACATCGACCATTTGAAGCTCAGAATATGTGTCATAAATGTGTGTGGCATGTGCTTGCTCACCTTGGGTTTGACTGCAGGAGGGGGTTCATTTCATTTTGATAGTGGTGACCCTGATTAGCTGGCTGGATCAAGTAAGGGAAAAGTTAAAAAGTTAAAATATCACATAATTCTCAGTACTTAACAAATGTTTCCAAAAATCAATATTCAGTTTAAAAGACTATTAAGTGATGTGCTGGGGCATGAAAATATATTTTTTCAATACAGACCAGTAATGCCATTATGTCCACTACCATCTATTTAAGCTGGGTTGCTTGACAAATGATAGTTGTCTCTCACAGAAATTGTGTACATTTTGGACAGATAAACTTTCAAAGGCCATTACTGTTGTGTATATTGTGCAATTGTTGCAGCCTAACTGGATTTTATTTCAATTGAAGTACAAGCTGCATGAGGAGTGGAATTAAATTCTACAGCAGCTGAGCCACAGGGGTAAAACATGTCATTTAATAGTTTTTCTCACGTAGATTTTCTTTAAATGCAGGGTGAAAAGCAGCATGTCTTTTGTGGAAAGACCGCTGTCTAGAACATCACCTTCCTTGCCACAATATCACAATAGAATGCTTCTACAGTTTATGGAAATCCTTGAGCAGCCTGTTCAGGCCATAACAAAGAGTCCTCTACTATGTTGTGCTTACTGGCTTAAGAGTCAAGTATGAAAGATCACTGCATGAAAAAAAAACACAAAAAAATTGGAGAGAGTATTAAGCAGCTCAAAACAAGGGTGAACAGTGAATGGTAAACAAGCCGAGATCAAGAAATCCGTAAAATCTTAGAATCTATTCAGAAACTCAGCCACTGTAGGGTAACAAAGGATTGTAGCTGGCTTGTATGTGTGATTGGGGCCTTTTAAAATACTAACAGCTACATTCTTTGTGAGCTGTGAATATAAGCGGTAGAAGATAAGGATGGTGCCACTTTCAATATATAGTAATTTTCAGCTGCAAAAAAAAAGCAAGAGCATTACCCTCTCCATCTTGTCAAAGCTAAAGGACCATATTACAGCCTCAGGAGGCTATTTAAGCCTAGTGCCTGCTTAAGGGCTATTACATTGCATGACGTTGATGAAGAAGCATTTATGTTGAAGCCGTAGTCCTTGCATTGCTTAAGTAAATTTTAGCTATCTGCGTGCACCAGTCCCTTCTTTATGTAATCCTCTTCTAAAAATAAGACAGGACCCAAAATTGTACCCTGTGGAATTCTGCAGGTAATATGCGCTGATGATGATGAGTTACCGGTGGGGTGATGGAGAAAATTCTTTTAGGGAGGTAGGAGCTGAACCACCTCGGTACTCTATCTGTAATATTAAACCCAGCGCCTCAAATGGTCATTTAAACTTACATGAGCTGCAGAATCAAAGGGAACACTTAGGTCTAAAAGAATTAGAGTTACATCTGCTGCTAACAGAAGTACATTACTTATTTTGAACAGACATCACCTCTTATTCCGACAGCACAATGTGGTCGGGAGTGTGCGAACACAGAAGTACTGGCTGCCTGTAGCAGAGGAGCAAGTGTCATGACTTGGATGAAATACTAAGAAACTCTCAGAAAAACCCCAGGATAGATGTTGAATACGAGGTTGTTACACATCAGGGGTCTCATTTATAAAATTGATTTTCAAGTTTTGATCTTAAGAATGACTTAGAGAACCATGGTAAAGAAGTTATTTGGATGCATATGTGAAATGAGCAAGAGATTTATGAACAATGTATATGTGTGTTGGGCTTTGTTTGTCAACCCACTGTTAGGTCATCCGAATAACTTGCCTGGCATCAATCTCCTGTCGAGATCTGGACTGCCGAAAAGTTTGACTTTGGTTTAATTAATCCTTCTCCCCCGACTTCACCATGGAGCAGTTCTCTAATGTCACACAACAATGGCAGCACCAATTGACCATTTTCACACTCATGATATCGACATCTGGCTCAAGGTGGGAAGCTCAACTGGGGTCCTGCTGTGTTTCAGATTTAAAGTCTTTTAAACAAAGGGAATCTGACAGATCATTATCATTTCACTGCGTCCTGTTTGATCACCAACTGAAGAGACAATAGATAGTGAAAATGTGGAGGGACATCAGGCCATTTTCATTATGTTCTATTAGGCAACAGCTGCAACAGCATTCAACCACTTCCTAGCTAACATTACTGTTTGGTAGTTTTACACTACACTACAACAGAAAAATACATAAGTTAGTTCTAAAATATCAACATATATCTTGGACACATATCTTTAGGCCTGAAGGTGAAACACACTGGATGTAATCAAACAGTAACGTTAGCTTGGAAGTGGTTGATGCTGGCATCTTGTACCTGAAGCGCTTTGAGGTCAGATGTCGGAAGTTTCAACTAGGAAATTTCAACACTTTGACGTTGTCTGGAACGCATCATTAGAGCCTGCCGAAGCAAGGTTTTTATGCTCAATATCAATGAATCAAGTGTAAGGGCAGTCAGAAATGATCTTTAGTTTATTATAGTTAAAGCTGCCACCTCTGTTCTTTGACCAGTCGCCTTGACTGGTGTTCAAACATTTATCTATTCTGGTGCTCAAGCTCCACTACACCTCCCCCTCAACAAATCCACCCCTGTCCATCAACTGTTATGCTGCGCGTTGGGTCGAATGATGCCGCAACTATTTTTTAACCTAAAAGAGCTCTACTTGTCTCTGATCAGCATTGCCCTCGACTCATTTCTAGAGTCTAGGGCAACTATCTTTGCCTGCCCTCTGTTAACGAGAAACAAAACAGTTGGCTGTAAAACCAATCTGCATAGCATTTCTGGGCTGCACAAACATGTTTGGCGTTGATGTTCAAGAAACTCAGCACCAGTGCCAGATAATTTCTTTTCAACATCCATCTTGCTGCCTTATTCATCAAGGCAGTTTCAAGGTGATGGCTGATGGATCGGCTCCACTCTACTGACTGTTTTCCTGCTTTTTATTCTGTATGCTATTCCTGTTGTTTATCCCTCATTGTACAACTACCTTGGCATCATCGAAGGCCGAGGAGTATTAAATAAATTAGTGACTCTCATCCCCTCTCCTAACATATCTAATGTTAATGACCCTTCCATGATTCGAAGAAATATCTTGGACTTAGCCTTGACATGAAAGGAGCTCGCTTCTGAAATTGGGCTTGTATTATTAAGTGAAACTATACCAGACAGGCCTCAGACACCTGGCTCAATGCCAACTGCTTGATAAAACTTGCTTGGGAGTGACATTAAAATTAAAGGACAAGTATTGATTTATGTAAAGGGTTGTTTCATTGTATAATTGCTTAACTCTTCTTCAGAATACTGATTGCATTGCTCTGAATGTTTATGCTGCGGGAAATACATTAATTCCATATTGTATGTACCAGCCCCTATGGGAGCTGACAGTCAACATAACTTGGTAAAAACTCCTCCAGGGTGACTTCCAGATTCATATTTTTCAAATAAACTCACCCACATTGCTGCCAGTCATGGACGCACAAATAATTTACAATCAAAAAAGAGACCAAACTCCCTTGTTTCCACCCCTTAATTTGCTCTTGCTGTTTGAACCGGAGAGATATAATGATCTACTGCGAGAGCTTCTGGCATTAACACTGACTGGCAGAAGCACTGTCTCATCACTTTTATATTGACAGCTAAGTCTGACAATTATTTACTCTAATTTTGAAGGTGTCAATCCCAGATTTGTTTATTAAAACCTTGAAAACATTTTGAGCTTGGGTTTAGTCCTTCACGTGACTCTCATCAGTAATTAATTGTAAAAATCGGCCGCCTATTATGAGGAGTGATGTGGTTGAAACTTTTAATTAAAGTTTCAACCACATCAAAAGATGGATTTGATGGCTCACCTTTATGTCAAAACCAACTATTCAACATCACCACTGAAGTTCATTGTGGTTGACACAAATTCATTATGAAGGAGAGATATCTACTTATGGAGCCAAGAGTGGCTGAGTATTTTATACTGACAGATTTCTGTATGAGTTTTACTTTGTGAGTGTTTCTTATCTTGGCTACAATCTGTCATCTGTAATCAGACATCATGGTCCGATAGAAGAAAAAAAATCTACTCAAATATCAGTATCAAATCCATAGCCACATATTAAGGTGTCTGAAATCTGGATTTACTCAGTCATACAATTTATGAGGTGATTATTTTGTTTTCAACTTAACAACTGGAGCACTGGTACCTCTGAGCTGGTACGGCAGCTTCAGCAGCAGAGACAGCGGCAACAGCAGGGCTACTCGAAATCACAGCATCCATGGACAAGAAATGACCTGTCAGTTCTTGTGGAGGAGTCAGATCCCCAGACAGTGACGATTCCCTTCGTAGATCTCATTCTCATTTCTTGTTTTTTATCTTTCACAGACACTTTTTATTCAGACAAGTTTTATTTGTAACAATATCATTAAAATTCTCTTTACTGGCAAGCATTTCCTTAATATGCTGATGGTGGTGCTGTTGCCATATGTATTTGGAATTGTTAAGCACTGCAGCTGATTCTGAAAACATCACTTCAGGGTTTGATGAAGTCAGATGTAAATCTCATCCCGTCCCTGTGGAAAACTCTACCTACTGCTGCAACGTCTAATAAAGATACATGTTTTTGTTGGTGACCACATCGCCGTGAACTCAAAAAAAGGAACTATGAGATGATAATCCCTGTGGTAATACCGCTGTTCATCGTTTCCTGCTTGAATCTCAGCGTATTAACGGATACCTGCATGTGTGGAAACGGTAACAAGCCTATACCTCGAGCATCTGTAATTAATGTATTCACAGGGGATCCTTCAGTGGACCCAGTACGACCAGGCGGGGCGGTGCTCTCTCTTCATAAGTGCACTGTGCTTATGCTAATGTCCCATAGATCTACATGACCTTCAATAGCCAAGAGCAAACTATACCATCTTTGAATTCTAAAAAAAGACTTCTGGGGATAATTTCAAATGACCTAAATAATTTTTTTGTCACTGAGGGAACGGTGGATATTATGCCAGTGTACGTTTAAAAGCTGTAAGAGGCCAATTAATGTGTTTCTATCTCCATAATCTTTTGTAATGCAGAAAACACGCCGGAGAACGAGGTGCATTAGCACTTTATGGTAGCATAAGTTGGGGGCTTGAAATGGAAATTAGCAAGGGTGAGGATCAGTCAGGGTCAAAAAAATTATTCCAGATGGGAGATATAAAGGCAGACAACCTGGCAATTATTGTAAATAGTAGATGAGCTGTGCATAAGTGTCGGTAGTGAGCGAAGAATCAACAAAAAAAGATCAAGAGTCGCAGAGTATGGCGGCACAGACCGTGAAGATGTGGGTCCAGGTCAAGGCATCGTCACTGCTCACGCTGATGCTGATGTTACACTGGTGGATCTGAGATGCACTAAAGCCTGAGGCTCTACATTCATCTTCCTCCTGCTCCCTTTTTAGACTTGCCAGCATTCGAAGCTCCTCATCATCGTCCCCATGAACTCGTAGACTGTTGTCTCCTTCCTTTAAAATGATCATCCATGAAACAAAAATTACATACGTGCAGGTAATCCCAATGACAATACCTTGCACTTGCAATTTTTTTTTGTGCAACCAACACAATAGTGTGAATGGTAAAGGAGCAGACAGTAGTCCCAGACAGAGCTCAGGGCAGAGCTGCACATAATTCATTGTTTTGACCCTCTAAGGAACTGTCTTTTTAAGAGCGGATCTATGGAGCAATATGCTAACTTGATTTGTGACAAAATGCAAAGAAGCCTGCTGTTGCCCTGGTGCTGAATCACTGGCAGTCAGTAAAGCAGTGCTGCAGGGAGGGAAACAAACTCCTTGTCACATTTCTTTGACAACCTTTCAGTCAAAGCTTTCCCTGCATGCTGTCTGCCGGAGTTGGCACAAATCGACAGTCAGGAGCTGCACTGATGAAGGATGCTGGGATATGTCTCAGCAGTGAGTTGTGTAAATGCAGAAAGTAGCAGCCAAGTGACAGATCTCACTTCAGGTCTTTTGATCTTTCCAGTTGACTATCCTCTGATCCTGGATCTTTTCAACCGGAGCAGCAGCCTACCTCAATTTGTAACAGACCAAAGTCTGATCCATCGCAGCACGGCATTAGAAACGTTTTCGCAAGTCCTCCATAGCTGTCCAAATCAGCAGTGACCGCACATTATTTTGGGCAAAGCGAGACAGCTTGACGGGGTAAAGTCAGAGCTTTTAATAAGCTGCACATTTGCCACAAGGCCTCCTAAACTCACTCGGCAGCTCCCAGCTGAAGATGTAACAGTAAATTATGAGAATTGAACCAAGCCCATCTACTGAAGACTGTAAACAAACACTTTCCAATGGAATTTAATCAAACTAATGTTTATTTAACCAGGCTGCATTAATCAATTTTGAGGGAAGAAAAACATCAAAACATTCACTCTATTTTTTTTATTCTGTTGTGATCTCTGCCAACTTACGACAATAATATCTGGCTATTAGGTCGATCCTGCTCTTGTAGATGTAAAAATGTTTTACCATCCACTCAATAACATTGTTTGTCTGGTGTTTGATGTTGGGTGAATAGTGTGTTTATCAAAGCTTTTTATTTTTGGTGGAAACAGTTGCCTATAGGGATTCTTGAGAGTGGACTAAGACTAAGAAGTAAATTTGCCAACCATAAAAGAAAAACATGCATTTAATGAAGCTTAAACCTCTGTAGTTAATTCTCCTTGATTATTTGGACTATGATCCTCCCCTTTCATTTCACACATTTGATTAGAATATTTCATAAATGTTTGTAGTTGAAAGATTATATCTTTTCGCCAGGACATAAAACAGCGTGCTTACTCTCGCTCTCTCCCTCAACCATGACATTAAACGTTAAATCAAAACGCATTAATGATACAAATTGATAAAGTCAGCTTGCCGGTGCAAATATAGGAGGCGTTTGTTGGGATGTCAAGCTTGTTTTTTGTGGGTGAATGTGACATCTACGTGATAAATAATGAGCACGTTTGCTTTGTGAGTGCTGACACAGCGAGAGGTTATCCAATTTGGCAATGTCTTTTGTGGGAATATAATGTAGCATCAAACATGGGCATTGCAGAGTGGAGGTAATTAGGGGTGATGGCCAATCCACAGCTATTCAGTTAACTATGAGGTTCAAAATTATAGTCATTTTATATGCTTGGTTCTTTGTCCTAAAAAAACCTATATAGAGCAATGGCACTCTGGATGAAGCCTGGTGTGAAGCAGTACCTTGTGCCGTGTGTCATCCAATTTAATTTCTTGCAGAAGTTTCCGGGAAAGTGATACTCTGCTGTTCCCGTCCACATCCCGGTTTACTATCCCTTCACACTTCCTGTGCTCCTGCCTGCTGGCTGTCGCGCTGGGTGAGAGGCAGCGTGTGGGGACAATCCTGGCTGGTTCAGCTCTCCCACTGGGCGGAGACTGCAAACTGCTGGGAGCAGCACTGAGCTCTTCTTGTGCTGTTTGAGACTCAGGATGGACATCAAAAGTTGTATTGGGAGATCTGGGAGTAGCAGGGTTGGACTCACTTGTTATCTTATGCTGGAATGTGGTGTAGCTCTCATCCTGAAAGAAATACAGGGACTAAGTGAGCAAATATTGATTTGAAATGACTGGTACGCTGTACAAAATATGATTAGTCATGACTCACAACTAGACTAAGAATATACAGCAGTCTGTTTGGAATATTCTGGTGTTAGTTGAACGACTTTGATGTTGTGTTCTGCCCTTTAGATTGATGTGTGCTTAATGAAACATGATAATGAGAAGGTACACAGTCATTGGGCTTGACCAGGTGTTGGGGGCTTCGCTTCAAATTAACCTCTCTTTTAAAAGGCTAATGGCATTTCTCCTTAAGTCTGCTAATCTTTCCAACCCTCAATTTCAAAGTTAACACTCATTGATGTAGTTAAAAATGTGTCGCCTACCAATCAGGTTACATAACACACTGTACATATGGACTCAGTGCATGGTTCACCCTCAACATCAAAGTAATTCTCAAAAAACAAAGTTTTGAATATCAAACACTCATCCCTGTAGGCTTGGAAAGATACGTGATTCGGATAAGTTTGTAACTTGCTTCTTTTGTGAGGACGGCAGCTGGATCCGCAGCAGTAACAATGGATTCCAAGCCTGACCCAGTTTCACTGCGGGTAAAATAAAAAAACATCTGGGGAAACTTTATTTAAAAATTCCTGCAGCAAAAACCACTTCTGTCACTCACGACACAGGTAAACCAAACGACCATCCTTAGAGCCACACACGAATGTGAGTGTAGTAGGTGCATACATAAAAGCATGCTCGCGGCATCCAAAACCCGGGCAAGTGGCTATACTGGAGAAAATATGATTGCTTTGGTTTGAGTGTATGGACAAAGAAAGTTTCTTTCTTTTTTTTGCAATGAAATTGGGTCGCAGTTGAAAACCACTTTAACTGTTGAATCAAAGCTGACCACAGTTGCGTTGCCCACGAAGGAGAACGCTATAAAAGTTTTTAGAGCCACCATTCAAGCCCACAGGTGGTGAATGTTTCCTATTCAAAACATACGTTCATGCTGGAGCACTCCTTTAATGGTGTTGTTCCGCACATTTTAGGTAACGAACCACTTTCAATTTCATATCTTAGCTTTACAAACAGATATAGAAAGTTTGAGTTAACAGTGTACCTTCAAATTGTTCATAGCAGCTTTTATCAATTCTCTATGGGATACAGATGATTACAATTGCAGAATATGCAGAATACTTACAACCAGATTGCCAGCAAATACTAAATTCATAATATGGACATTCTCTGTCTCTCATGAATTAAACTGCTTGAAGCTTCTTTCAGAACGGCACGTCTTTCTATTGCTTTATTTCTTCCTTCTGCTGTCTCTTTTTGAGGTGTTTTCTTTCATCTCAGAGCTTTGTTTTGGGGTGAAGGGTTATCATAAGCCCCTAGAGGTTTTTTAGCTCATCGGCTCCATCTGTTATTTGTTTTCTCTTTTCTTTCCACGCTTTATCATTTTCGTAAGTGCAAGTGAATAAACAATGGGCTGCATGTTTTATTGAAAAGCCTGATATGGGTGTGGCTGTGGGCATGTGGGTCTGCAGTGTAAAAGTGTGTGGAGCAGCCTGTGCGCTAAGGGCACGTAGCTGTTTGGCTAGCATTAGAGTGCAAGTGTCATGACAGCTTATTATCATACTCCTGCATACTCCATTCCTTTAGTTATTACTGCATTAAAATAACTACATTTCGCTGAAAATATAACCCACGTTACCTCGGTCTACTGTATCTCATATGACTCAGAGTAGTTCAGACAGTGAGCGTTCATTGCTTTGTTTTGCTTTTAATATTTCTCTATGTTTAAGAACAAACGTTTGCTCAAAAGAATTGCATGAACCTGATGCAACACCTTGAAAGATGATATTGCCCCGAGTTGAGAAATGAGCAATCTGCCACAAATGAATGAAAATCAAAATCAGGCCAACTTGTGTGAGATGGCTACTAAACACATTCTGATTCATCACTATAGCCAGCGTGGCAGAAGATGTGGTTTTTCCAAGCTAAGCTTATAACACTGCAAAGCTTATGTGACATTTTAAAAACTGTATCATCACCTGTGTTGCATGTCCTGCACTTAATACTGTAGAACTATTTGAGCAAAGCTGGAATCCATAACCTTAGAAATATGTTGCATGTTACAAATTTGACCTTGCTAGTAATTTAAATGTGATTTAAGTCAAGTCAACACAGATGAACATTTAAACATTTTATTTTCTTTCACATATGCTCAGTGAATGAGTTCCTACTGCACCGACATTTTGCCGCTCAATCTCCATTCAGTTTGAATTATTACTGTTGCCAAGGAGGTTATGTTGCTGCCCGTGTTTGTTGGTTGGTTGGTCTGTCAACACAAAAACTACTTAACAGATTTCCACCTAACCTGGATGGAGAATTGGACAATTGTTACCAGAAAGATGCCCCCCGTTTCCATGGATGACTATTTTAAGTCTCAGAAAATTGCAGTGGTTGAAACTTAATTCCATCGACTAAAAGTGAAAGTGGAAGTGAACGGAGGGGGAAGGAGTGATAGCACTTTTTCTTGGACTCTAAACAGTGGACACCAAGAGAATGCTAACATACGGCTAAGAAACACCAACAAGACTAGTTAAAAAAAGGAGGGCTGTCTGTCATGCACTAAGAGAGTTCAGGAGGGGACAACTACTCGCAGATTTGTTGCCAAAGAATAAATCAATTCCCTGGGACATGGCGAGACGAATGACAGCCAGGACCCAGCAGCCCAAGATTTGAGATGCTACTGGCTGGTCTGCGCTACCATTCAGGCAGAGAGCCTCATCAACCCCTGTGCTCAGTAGGACACAGCCTTGGACAGCTTAAAAAAGGGAGAGTTAGCAACCTTCCTGACAAGCAAGCGTACAAGTTGAATTTGATTTGCACCACTGCTGCAGCACTGTGGATCTCTGTCAGATGACCAGGATAACCTCTTATCCTCACACAGCAGGGTACAGACTTTGAGTAATTCTGAAAGCAAAATGCTACAGGAAACACCAACTGGGCCTCAAACTCTAACTGTCTTTGACTCACTTTGCTATTAAAGATCTAAAAGGCATAAGTAGCGTGAATGTTAAAACAAACAGCTTTCCCGAGGATCTGCTCTCTGACATAATAGAAAGAATCCCACATATTCTTGCTGCGTACACACAACTGTGAAAAGTGCACATTGGGATTAATGACATTATGAAACAGCATCAGTAGCAATGAAACAAGACTACTGATTTATTGAACGCACCCATCTGCTTGATTGCCAAGTTGTTCATCAATGACCCACCACCACCAATCAGAACAGGAGTCGAGAGATTGACTGACGCAACTGAACACGAGGCTTTCAACTGCGTGTACCCTTCATGCAGACACCTAAAACACCTCTGTATGATATAGCGGATGAAATTTGCCTCAACAAGTCTCCAATCCATTTCACTTCCTGTTTCATCCATTTGCTCACTCTGCCAAGGACAAGAGACAAGAGGAATCAAAACAAAACAAGACACAACACCACACACCAGAAATCTCTGAGGACAGCAGCAATTTCAGCCTGAAGAAATGACCTGACTTTAAAGCATGGGGGATGTCAGAACGAAGAGAGTGAGTCTCCATCACACATGTCTACTACCACCTGTGAGGATTCACTTTCCTCAACCTCCTCGAACTCCATCCAGTTCTTCCTCCTCACCAGTCACTGCCACCTCCCCCTTTACTTGCCTGCCGGAGCTTACTGTCTAAATGAAAGAGGCTGGACACCCCTGGGACAAACCATACCCCTCATCCATTCCTCCATTCTACATTCTACTTTTTTCCTCCCCTAATCATCTCGTTAGTACAACTGGTTGTGCACAAAACACAGTTGGGTCCAGATTACAAGGACAATGGCGCTCATGAATGTTCTCAGGACAAGCTGGAACCGCATGTGCCTGTGGTTTTCTATTTCTGCCTGGATAGGTAATAGAACGATAATTGTGCTCTCTGCTCCGTCGTCAAATCTGGCTAATCTGTTTGGTTTATTTATTGTGGTGCTGGTGTTGTTCCTTAGCATCATTAACGATGCTCCAGGACCGTCAATTCAATTTACACTATGGTGATGAAAACCACATCATGGGCAAACTATTCCATTTCCATTGTTTACTTGTTATTTTTAAAGTTCACAAATCATTCTCTCTTTCTTTTCAATTTTCTATCACTGTTTCAATGTTTCAATTCTGTTGCTGTAGAGAAATATATTTGTCACTTTAAGGCAACAAAAATACTTGGTTTGATTTGAAACACAAATACTTTGTCAGGTTAAGGTTAGGTTAGGTGGGTTAGGTTTAGGCAACAAAAATTCTTGGTTAGGTTTGGGGAAACATGGTTATGTTAAAATATAACGTGTTGGTGAAGGTTCTCAGTCATCCAGGTCATGTTAATTTTAAGTGCTGTATGGTAGGCAAGTTGACTTTTTTCAGTTCCTTGAAGACGTCTCACCTCTCATCCAAGAGTACTTAAATTCTAACTAACTGGAGGGGAGTTGCAGGGTTTTAACCTCTGTGTGGGAGTGTCCTTACAGAGTCGTTAAAGACATGTGTGAGCTCTGAGTTTCAGAGTTGTTAGGGCCACTTGTGGGTTGTTCACTTAACCGGCCTTCATGTGGATTGCTCGAGCTAGGTGAGCCCAGGTGTGAATGGTTGATAAGCTGTCTGGGGAGAGAACTCAGTACTGCATTGTAGGTGATAAGTAATGTCGTCTGACACCTTCTCTGTTCAAAGACATCTTGGCCAGGGAAGAAAGATGGTTTGAAAGAGGAGTAAAATAATCCATCTATGTCAAACTGGAACGACTGTCTTAAGTAATTACTAAGTAATTACTTATCAACCGCATACAATGCAGTGCTGAGTTCACTCCCCAGACAGCTTAACCATTCACACCTGGGCTCACCTAGCCTCTAACCCACATGAAGGCCTGTTAAGTCAACGACCCTCAAGTGGCCCTAACAACTCTGAAACTCAGAGCTCACACGTGTCTTTAACATCTCTGTTGGGATACTCCCACACAGAAGTTAAAAGCCTGAAACTCCCCTCCTGTTAGTTAGAACTGAAGAACTGAAGAAGCCTCTTGGATGAGAGGTGAAACGTCTTCAAAAAACGGAAATAGATCCAGTTGCCCATGATACGGCACAGTTAAAATATAACCTTTCACACAATAACCACGTGTTTGGAATAATAACTTCTCCCATGCACATATTTTTCTGGTCTTTTTCTGGTCTTTTTCTCAGAGTTTCTAATATGTGACAAAAAGAAAACGTGATTGCTCAGTGTCAATGGTGTCCCTGGATAGTGCTGGTCAGTACTTTAACGTTTTAAAGTATATCAATATATTTCAGAAACAAGGTAGAGCTTGAGATCATAGCTTTTGCTGACACCAAATTTGAAATTTCTCAAATTTCAATGGACTTACTTGATACTTTTGTACTTCAAAAAAGACAATGAAGTCCATATACGGTTAACTTATAACCTATTTAATAATGTACAGTTTTTCCTCTGCATGTTTTGTGGCTATTTTCAAACAGGGAAGGCTTTTTCTACGACTGAACATTCAGCCTACTTTGTAGAAACTACCAAGATATGTATCATTTATCGCCATTCAGCCTGAAAATACAGAGATGAATTTTGGTCCATATCTCTCAGCCCTAGTCCTGAAGCAACTTGATTATGATGTTCCAGGAACTACTACAACAGGGCGTTACAACAGGGAGTGGAAATCTGGCTTAGTTTATCATAGCTTGACATTGTCAAGTTGCCCATGAGTTCTACAAAGGCAGCTCTGCTGAATATTAAATCTCTTACCAACAAATACGTTTTAATTAATGATCTTACCACTACATATAATCTGGAATTTGTGCTTTAAACTGAAGCCTGGCTAGATAACAGAAGCAGTTTATTACTTCTTACTGAGTCAGCCCTTCCAAGCTTTCATTTTATGAATGCTTGTACACCTGAATAAAAGGAGATGATGGCATTGCTGCTTTATTTAAGGGCTAATTTAAATGTAAACAGTTATGCAGGGATCTTGCCTCCTCCGAGTATATCTGCACCAGGTTCAAAGGCACACCAAAAACCCTGCCGTTAAGAATTTACGGACCTCGAAGTCCTCTATGAATTTTTACAGATAACATGACAGAGCGGCTTTTTGTTATCTCTTGTCAGGGACAACAGTGAAACCGTTTAATGGAAGCAATGTCTATGTCAGTAAGCTTAACATCAGAGTCTGTTGTTTCCCTGTTTGATAATTTCAACAGTAAGCACTCTGAAAGACATTAAAGCTATTGCACCTGGTACAAAACATCTTTGCCAAGCAAAAGGCACCATGGAGAGAAACAACCCAGCTGTTACAAGTCAGTGAAGAGAAAACAGGAAAGCTGAGCGCAAATGGAGAACAACAAATCTTCACATTCACAACTTTGTTTTTTTTCAAGATAGGCCTGATATAAGTCTTTACGTCTGATATACAGTTATGGTGGCCAAATTAGCCTTCTTCTCTAATATCATCAACAGTAACATAAAAAGATTCTTCAACCTTATTTACCAATGTTGAGATGCTAACTAATCCCCAGTCCTTAGTACTGCGTTACTCTAATCTGACCACTTTTTTCAGTAACGAGTAATCTAACGCGTAAATATTTCCAAACCAGTGATCAGATTAAAGTTACTTATTCAAGTGACTGTACGTTACTATTCATTTTCCTTAGTAAAAATATATATTTTTGCTTTCTTCTTGCGTCTCGGGGAGTGATGTTACGTATGCAACAAGTCACGTTTTCAGCACGAGGACCGTGCCATAATAAACAAGATTACTATTATCAATGCCGTGCTTGGCGTTACTGTTAAAAATGCACTTCCAATAAAGTACTTTACATGCATATCTTAACATGTTTGATTTAAATGAGAACTTATTCTAATTCTAACTATTCTTATTAT
This sequence comes from Spondyliosoma cantharus, assembly GCA_900302685.1. Taxonomy (NCBI): domain Eukaryota; kingdom Metazoa; phylum Chordata; class Actinopteri; order Spariformes; family Sparidae; genus Spondyliosoma; species Spondyliosoma cantharus. The sequence goes on along the minus strand of OMLP01003773.1, from coordinate 19,527 downwards.
CAATTAACTCCTACTGCTCTTTCATTCACATCCAGCTATGGATGCTGATCTCAGTGACTCACTCTGTATCAAGTGTTTGTTTTTCAGAGTGATTGTTATTCGGGGTGCTCTAATTGTGCGCTCTCCCTCATGCCTCTTAGTGCATGGAGAGCTGTTTTCTCTCCTGCTCTGCTCTGTGCCGGACTGTTACAGCGCGCAACCATCGGCTCCACTTCTCCCAACAGTGGGTTTTAATGTTGTTTTCCAGTTTCTTCCTTTCATGGTGAATAGCCATTGCCGTTGCTGGTCTCTGTGCTGCTTGTGTGCAGACAATGTATTGTGATAAACTATCGTGCTGTGACGCATCAGGGAGGTATGGAGTGGATTAATTTCTCGTAAAGTGGTTGTGTGTTATGTGATTGGTTTCTCTCTTTTTTCCCCCTTTGTTGAGATTGAAGCATCTTAAACGTACTACACTGTAACTGCAACTGTATTTCTGGTCTATTATATATTTGTCTCTTTGTATTTTATTACATTTGTATCCAATTTCATTTCAACTAGTTTAGGGTTTTATTGCTTATTGATTTTGAATGTTGGTCCAATGTAAAGTAATTTTAATTGCCTGTGTCTGAAATGTGCTGTATAAATAAAGCTGTCTTGCCTTGCACACAGAGCAGTAGAAACTCACGACCCTGTAAGGCTTGGTGGTTACCATGGATGAAGTTGTTTCCTTTCTGCCACAAATGACCTGATAGGAATCCGTCACAATTTAGATTCGATCTATCGTTTTGGACTTGTGAGCTAAGCGGCTTATCTGCAACTATATGTGCTAAAATATGGTATAATCTCTGAAAGCAATTCAAATTATTTAAATTTATCTGAATAATATAAATAATTAAATTATTTCTTTCTTTTATTTTGTGTTTCTTTCTTACATCAATAAAAAAAGAAGTTTGAAATTGGTGTCCTCTTCAGCAGGACATCAAGACACAAAACAAAATATCAGGTTGGAAGCCATATACATGGCATAACATAGTTTATCACAATTCACCTCAGCTGCTGATGTTTAAATGGTAATTTATCAAATGTGTCATGGTTTGGGTTTTTGGTTTAGTTATTGCTTCCTCTTTTATTTTGTGAGGTTCATCCTCATGTTTCATGTTGTGTTATTTCCTGTCTTTCTCTGGTTTTCTCTCCCTTGTAATTGTCCTAATTAGTATCCTGATTAGCCTCCTGTGTATTTTAATCCTTGTCTTTCCCGCTCTCTTCATCTGTCTGTTTTGCTCCCGGTGTCTCTGTGTTGCTCCTCGTGTTTTCTGCCTTCCTGTTTCTGGATTCCTGCCTGTGTTCCCTGAGCTTCTTTTTTGCTTTTGATTTTCTCTTTGGTTCTTTTTGGATTTGCCCCAGCCTGTTTTTGTCAGTTTTGTTGCTTGACTTTGGATTTTATGGATTAAAGCTTACTTTATTAAAGCTGGCCTTTTGTTACCCACCTGCCTCAGTGTGTCTTGTGTTTGGGTCCTTTTTGTGTAAAATGTAGCCCTTTTCACATTTCACATTATGGCAGCAAAGCCACATTTATGCCGCCTTCGTTTGTTCACACTGAACCAAGCAGGGCCGGCTTAAAGCTGCTCCAGTGTGTCATTTCAGACAGCATGCCGTTGCCGTGGAACCAGAAAAGGCGTGACAGTACATCATGACGTTGACATCCGTGTGTTTTCATAGTGTTTCCCCGGTGTTCTGTTAATCTAAACATGTATTGGCCTACTGTTTATAATCATATGGATGCAGTTATAATGTGTTGTGGTTGAGATTTTGACCCACAATGCATCCTGGAACGTGACAAAGTTACAGGTTTAGCTCTAAATTACATAATTACATAATCACCATCAGTAAGCAGCGGACCCTCCCAGCGGAGTCGGTAGGACAGATAGTATGACAGACACTTTTCCACGTATGGATGCTGTAATTTTTTTCCTCACAAGTTGCCAAAGACACTACCAGTTACCACATTACTGTTGTTTGGTCCTGTAACGTTGCTTTGTGGGTTGAAGAGTGTGACATTTATCTTTTATGTGATGAGTGAAGGATCTGTTTAGCTGTCAGACTGTGAACAACATCAGATCGACACACCTGTGTTCCATATCGTTGCCTTTACCATTCACACAGATGCCGTCTCGCCTCTGCTGCGGCTCTGATACTAGCTCTGGAGGCGGATCAGATCCAGAGCGAAACTTACCCCCCTCCACATCTGTAACTCTCACACAGACAGCGAGGCAGACTATTGGAGCATGATTCCCGCATTGAAAGGGCAGTGTGATTAGGACTTTTTTCTCACCGAGAAAATAGGTGACCTAACCTGTTGATATATTGAATCTTTTGTCATTATTTGCTAATAAACAATGCACACCTCATTACTTAATTGGTGTCTGTGTAGCATTTTGATTGTTATTTGAACCTGAAATCAAAAAAACGCATCTCCCGACCAAGCTACCCTGCCACAGTTGCTGTTATTGAGAAAACAAATCTTTTTTCTGGTGTTGTTGTTGTTGAAAATTAGTATAAATAAAAGTCCCTTCAGGCCCTTTAAAAATAACTCTTCTGTGCCTCACCCAGAGCGGATTATCTGATCAACAGTACTGTTCATTGATGTTTATATTGCTATACAGAGTTGTTTTGGTTTGAAGTCTAAAGCAGCAAGCTGGTGCTGACTTTTCTTTTATTTATACCAACAGTATCCTACTGTTTTTAAAAAGGTTTTTCTTGTTGGCAGGTGGTTCGACTCTGGCCAGTGAGACACAGCATTAACAAAGTGTTTAAGCTACTATAAATAGCCTAACATAACCTTTGAGAGAATAGTGAAAGTATTAAAGGCACCCTGAGGACTTTTCTTGTAAACAAACAAAACTTATGTTGTGACCAAAACACATTTAATCCTTGATGTCTGACAGATGTGTTGAATCCATTTCCTTCATCATAAAACTTTCTCTTTTTAAAGTATGTTAAATCCAGCAGGAGATCAATAGAATAGTGTGACACCATTGGCAGGACCATGTATCGTGTCACCCATCCGTGTCCTTGTGGGCATGCATGAGATTGAAAAAACAGGGACCCACTTATAGAGCAACTACAGGTTAAAAAAAATCCACAGGGAACCTTTAAATTAACTTATCTCAGCTAATTTGGGGGAAGATAAATGGGCAGATACAAAAATAATTCCAGTTAACCCACAGTATGTTTCCAGCTTATCTGAGGTAATGTGCAGTTTGCAGCTTTGTGCTCCACCAGACAGCGCCTTGCTCCATCTGCGATCATAAAAATCCATCACAGCAAAACATTTCAGCATACTCCAGCCTGTTGAAATGTAGTTTATACCTCAAAAGATCTCTGTTTATATGAATTATGTTGACACCAGTGAGAACAGCCATCTTGCTCTCTTAGAAAAACTGTGTTTTGCTTGGATATTACTGTACATACAGGTGTGGCTCTTTCTTTTCCCCCTCTGAAGAATAGTCACTTCCAAAATGACCATCTCACATAAAAGCTGGTGTGAAGAGAGGACATAGAAAAATGCACTAGATCAAAGTACTTAAAGCTGTGTCCACATACCATTTCTTTCTAGCAGAAAACTGTGGCAGTGCGCTTGGAAGCGCTGGGTTAAAGTGCTTGTGTTTTCAAAGAAAAGAACACTGCACATTGGCGTTGATTGACATTAGCTAGTGCTATTGTAACAGAGGTTGACAGCACAGCTGATGACAAGCTTACAATGCGTGGGGTGATAAAAATACAACACTCCCAAGCAAGATTTAGTGTACGGACGATCTGCTCACACAAATGGGCTTCTTACTCTGTTATGATCGTTCCTGTCAGATAAAGTTCAGAATAGACTTACACAGCCAGAGCAAGCTTTTCCTTCATCTTCCTGGTTGCCAGGGTGACAGATGACGAGTCCCGCCCAATCTAATATGTGATTGGTTGCCTGAAAAAGTGTGACAGTGACAACCGCAGCACTATTATGAAAACCTCAGAGATTTTCAACTTGAAATGGTTGGAGCGGCCGCAAAAAAGCACAGCACTTTGAAAGAAAAGACATTGTGTGGACGCAGACCCTTACTCTGCTCTTACAGAATTAAATTCTTATTCTTCCTCCACCTTCTAACCCTAGCAACTAAGTGATGGTACCTGATTTCAATGTGTTTACTTGAAGAAGTGATCCATTAAACATCTGTTGGTGTTATTTCAATCTTGAAATTTTGCATTTTGTTGAGGTGTGTGCATTTTCTCTCAAACTCAGCTATTTCTACAATGAAGCTGATTCAAGTCAGTTGTTTTCCCAGCATGCCAATGGACATTGCCAAAAAAGTTGCAGTTTAAATTTTTTTTTTTTCACATTCAAAGAGACTGTTGAGTGCAGAATGTAGTGCACATGGAGAGAAAAAAACAACCAACTCTATAAGCTACATAAGGCATAGCAATATCAATGCTACAGAGCAAGTTTCCAATCTTAAGAAGTGATAGACATGCCAGTGGTTGTCGCACACCTACAGTCAGAAAATCCAATGTTCAGATGCATGGTTCTGGTTCAAACAGTAGGGGTTTAAGAAAACAAGAAATTAAACAATGAATGAAACACTATACGCTATATTCTACTAGTGTAGGGCAATGCCTTTCCATGTGGGTCTTTGTTATGATTGAAAGTGTTCTGATAGGCTCAGTATAAGGCAGTGTTTGAAAAGGCAACATGATAATTTAAACACACAGCAACACAACCTGTGTGTGCGTTTCTAATACCTTTCCAAAAGCAGCTCAAAAGCATTCTCCTTCTACATTTTATTTGGTTTCAAGATGTAGTTCCAGGAGGCATTGCTGATAATAAGCTAATAATAAGCTACGTCTGGCTTGTAAACAATGTAAAATGGCAGCCAAGGAAATTGAAAAGGTTTTACACATTCAACAGAGGGGAATACAGATATAAAACTATTCTCCGAGCCAAACAGAAATGCAAAACTGGAAGAAAAATGTCAATGTGGGAGAGCAAGGACCATACCGTTAGTTTACAAAGGTCACATTTTTTCCAAACAGGAGCTATTTTAAATGGGAGGTTTTTAGCAGATCACCCTGGTTTGACTTCTACACAAGCACATCTTTACATACTTTACACACAATTTTAGGGGAAAATAGTGAGTCTTGATATAGTGCCTGAGCTGCTGATACCAAAACCTGACATTTAGTATTAATATCTTAGAGTAATTTCTCTCTCCTGCTTGACTTCAAATCGACCGTTTTTCTTCAGTTTGAGTTTATTAGGGGAAGATTTTGTTGTCAAAATTCTGCAAAGGAAACACTACTTTGATGTAAAATTAATTATCTTTAACCTAAAATAATCAGCTTCACAACAAAAACAAGGTTCCACAGTTTGAATTATCAGACTTATGAAGTTTTTAATAAGTAAAAGCAATTATCTAAATTTCTTTGAAGATACAGTTACATACATTGATACATAAGTTACAATTTTCCTGCTCAGCATAAATAACTATTCTTTTTTATATGATTTAGAGACATTAATAAGTTATCTGATAATAAATAACCATGCGGACCTTTGAAGTTAAAGTATACTGCATACTGTTATATGTGCATTATGAAATCTTACTGTACAAACTATGAAATATGCTGTGTGCATTTTGAGACACATGTGCACATACATTTAAGAGTGCCTCCTGTATTGTGGGCCCTCACAACAACTGGAAAACTACTGAATTGTGTGTGTATGTTTTTCACTTCACACTGCTCCGGTAACTTCACAAGCTCAAGGATGTGTGAATTTTAAAACAGATTTTATTATAAACAAGGTCCAGTTACTGTGTCAAGAATGAATCGATACTGTCTGTCAGTCTGACCCGACTAAAACTTGGAATTTGGCAACTGTGTGTAACTGTGATTAGTACCCAGCAGTTTGTTACTCGGCATTTGCACTATTTTGTCCAATGTTTTATTGTACTGTTGTTATGTGCGGTGTCCTTAAGTGCTTTGAAAGGCGCCTTCAAATAAAAAGCATTATTGCTTGCTGAAGCTAATTGGATCATATTCCTTCTCTAACATCCATAGCGGTGAAGTTTTTGGTGTAGAAGTGATTATTGTGATGATATACAAAGGAAAAGTGCATCTAACTGGAAGCTAAAATGCAGACAGATGAGTTGAGAAGTGCCTGCCCAACTTGTTTGAACTGACTGATCAGAACATACTGGGATATGAGAAAAGGACATGAGTGTTTTACACAGAGGGGGAATACAGTGCTGCACTGGACAGTATGAGAAAAAAAATATGCGTTTTTTTAACATTAAAGCATTTAAATCTATTCCAGTAGTAACCCAAAGTAAAAGAGTACACTTGAAAATGACAAAGTTTCCTTTAAAATGGACAAATCATATTTTTGAAATCTGGTGCTTGTCCATCCTTGTGTAATGTAACTCACATTTGCTTACTTAAGGCTGTTTTTTTTTTTTGCCAGAGAAACATACTGTAAGATGCAATTCACTTATGTGTATGTGTACATAGTGTGCATGAGTCTCTCCCCAAGTGGAGACATACCTCATCACTTTCACTGCCGATAAAGTCATCTTCAGGCTGGGCATCGTGCCGCCTCCCACTTTTTCTCTGAACCTCATCATTTCCCATCTCCATCTTCTCCTGGTCACCCTGGCCTTGCCCTCGTTTGGGTGAATGTGGCTGGGATAGGAAAGTGAACACCTCCTCTTGCAGAGTGAGCTGGGGCTCAGACCCCTCATTACTCTCCCAGCTGCTACAGACCTGCAGGTCACAAGACAAACCTGGCAAGATCGAGCCGGAGAGCGACTCTGCTGTTGTGGGAGAAGCTGCTGAACTTTCCTCGGCAGGACTGCTGCTAAACTCATCTAAAATAAAAGATCATGGAGGAAAACAAAAACAAGTCGTAGGAGTAAATTCTCTCTTTCAAACATCCATTGTTGCACATGAATATTGATGAAGTTTAGGGTTTTCAGTGCACAAATTATATAATATGTGAATAAGTCTTTTAGAATACACACAGAGGACTTAACCACAGACTGGGTAGAGAATAATGATTGGAATCTAATTAGAGTGAGTAATAAATCTGTTTTAAATGTCTTCATCATGTGGCTAATGTCATTCAAGTTCATTTGATTATGTGCACATAAAAATGTATAATAACAATATGCAGAATTGTAATGAATTCCGCTGCTTGCCAAACGTGAACAGTAATTTCTCCTGCACTGACGTTTTTGTAGCTCTTGTTAATAGCTCTGCTATGCTAATACCTTAATGAGAATGTAACAATATAAACAACATAATCAGTAGAACACCAGTTTACTGCAAAATTGTCACACAAATGACAGCTCTGTACAAACAACCTTAAAAATGGAACTGGCTTAGACACCTATTTTCCAGGCAGATATTATCCTAATCTTTTGGTCTTCTGCTTTTGTTTAAGCAGAAAGAAAAAAAATCTAAGAAAAAGTGTGACAATAGCTGACACTATGTTCCTAAATGTACCATGTATCCAACGGGTTATAATCTTTTTCAACCTTAAGTCACATCAATTCATGTGTGCGTGCCAGAGACGCTGAGTTCTTAAACTCCACGATAGGCCTGAGCTCAAAGAAAAGAGGCACCTCTATCTGAATGAGTGAGCACATTTGAACCTCTCGACAGTATAATCACTTCCTCTAATTGCCCACTGTGTGGCAAACCCTGGGCCCGGGAGATGTCCCTGTGACTTTTATTTAATGTGCCACATTACCATTAATGAACTGACTACTTTCTGTCTGTGGGCAGGGCTGCAGCACAGGAGCTTATTGCGATGGAGAAACATCCATAAATGAGCTTTCAGAGCACGCACACTCATTTTGTGAGGACGATGCTGGTGTAGGTGTGCGTCCATGTGGAGGTGGTGGGGGCAGGGAGGTTTTGTGAGTTGGAGTCAAGGGTGCTCCGGCAAAAAAATCCTGGAAATGGCCTTGACGTGGGTTATGCAAAATTTAAAAAGGGGGAACAAAAGCGATGGTCTACACAGCATAGAATGAGGCTCATTAAAATTCATGCAATATTTTGAAGTGATCTAATTCATAAATTAAGAGTAGGTATTATTCTCAAGTATAAAGAAAGGAGCTAAAAATCAGAAAAAAATCAGAACATGCAAAGTAGACATCAATATCACTCAACATGCATATTATTCTCTTTTGTCTTCCTACACTTGTCTAACCATCGTTCAGTCTGACAGCGCACCTCTTTCTCCTGTCCTGCTTCCTGTCTACTCACAGTGGATGTGAACCTCACCTGCTGTTAGGTGCTGCATCCTTTCTGTTGGGGTAAGAGGTTGCTGTCTGCTCCCTTGACGACCGGATGGAGGAGTGCACCTCTCCCTGCTTTTACTTCTCTTCCTGTGGCCATCGGGGACAGCATCTGAAGGGGCTGTTAACCAGAATTAAACACCTCACCATTTAATCCATACGTGCACCAAACCACACTCTACACCCTCACAGAATATCAGATGCAGTGAATGCAGCTCACCTGACGCTGCTAGCCTCTCTCTTCCAGCACCGTAGGTCCGTAGCTTCTTCCATCCAAGCTTGTCAACCTCTCTGTCTTTTGGGGGATGGGGCTGTAAGCTGCCAGGTGTCCCTGCACGCAGTACTTTTAACGTTAGAAAAGCTTTAAACACAAAACAGCTAAACAACAATGCTACTGAAGCTTGCCAGAAGCATATCTGCAAACTGATTATGCACTGTGAAAATCCCTATTAATGAAGGCATTTTAGTCACTGAGCTTCTTACATTCATTCATTGCAGAGAGAATACATCCAGCTGCATTATGTTCAGCTGAATTAAAGAATTTTAATCATTTTTTTTGCATTCAGTCACACTCAATGGATAGAATATTACCTGCTGTAAAAGCTGCTATTAGGTGCTTGGAATAACATGGTCAATCACAGCTGGACTTATTTTGTTGGTCTTGCTTTTACCGATGAAGAGCACACTGAGGAATAACCGTGTTCACTCCAAGATGAATGTAATGAGAGGAACACAGTGTGCAGTTTTACAGCAGGCGGTGCACTTCAGGTCACACACCAAGCTTTTAAGCATCATATTTACATGCTAAAAAGAGGAAGATGAGTGATTCTACTCTATGAGGATGCTTATAGGTGGTAAATCAGAAGCGACTATGCTCACTAGTTCCTCATTTTCTAAATGAAGTGGCATTATTTGGATTTGCATTGTGTTTTACAGTACAACAGTGTCTATGGTGAGGTGAACACAAAAGCACATCTTCCACAGTACTAATCAAGTTTAGTATTTAATATCAAGGTGAAATTGTGATATTCACTGAAACCAACAGGAGCATTGTGAAACAACTTCACAAACCTGACACTACATACTCTTGATTTGCTTTGTTGGCAAATGAAATGAAAAAGGGGTATTCAAGCTCTGTACTGACAAACCAGCATGGGGGCTCCAGTGAATTATGAACTAATGAGGGTTTCTGGGCAGTGGTGATATTGGTATCTCTTTAATAATTAATCATGATTGCTGAGCACTCATGCAAAAAGTTGAGCTTAAAAAGAAGGCATTGCTCTATCCAAATAATTTTATAGCTACTGGATTCTACTGTAGTTTCTACTGCTACTGTAGGGAATTTTCGAGCAATACAAATTATAAATTATATATTTATACACTATGTTTCTGTCCATCTTTTTAGTTCATTTTCACATATATCTACCAGTCCACCCAGTCACCTTATACATTTATACCTCTTTTGCAGTTTCCTTTTTGGCTTTCTTTGTGTTCGCCGACTGCTTACCTTTTCTCGATCCTGCTCCTCAAGCCAAGTAAACTGGCCGTTAACAATAACTGCTCTACATCTGCATTCTGCTTCTGGGTCCACATTACAAAGTAGACAAAAATGTAACAATGTCGTTGTTTCTTTCATCTCCCATTATGTGCTTCCAGCTGCTTCCTATCAGGTACCGGGAGGAAGCAGCAACCACATAAGCCACGTAACCAGACGATGGTCAGCATGACTACCCCATGCACCATAAGTGGCAACTCAATATATGGTAAGTCACCAGCTTTGGTGCTGAAAGTGGAAGATAAACTCAAGCTGAAGTCAGTATGCAAAGAAGCAAACAAATGAATAGCTGGGCCGATGAGGGCATGTTTAGATGTAAAAAGCACACTAGATAAAACGACTCTGAACTTTTATTCAAATTTACCCTCAAGAAGAATGTGGGAGGGTTCCCTGTGTAATAAGCTCCTGCTCAGGTTGGCAACGCTCTGACTTTCTGTGGTAATTTGCTGGTTCTTTCTACTGGCCGCGGATCCCTGTGGGGCACAGCGAAAGGAAAAAAACATATTTTGTTTTGAACTTACAGTACTTTATGTCATGATGGTTCAAATCATTCAGAGGGATATGTTTTATTAAGGGGAAACAAGCATTTACCGTGTTTGAGATAAAGGGTACACTTCTATCAATCCCAACCGAGGCGGCACTGCTTTGGCTTCTGGTTTGAGAGGGTGGTCCTGAAACCCGTGAACCTGAGGCTGTGTGTGAAACACCCTGAGGCCTGGTTCTCCAATGACTGGTTGATCTGGCAGTGGCAGACGGATCAGGAACTGCAAAGAAATCCCCATTAATCACTGACCATAATTGATTTCCTTGAGGATTTTTAATACATTTTATGCTGATGCGTATTCTAGATTAAAATTAAAAGACTATACTTGACTTGTGGTACAACACTACTAAATCCTTGGAACCTCCAACACCTGGCAAGTAGGCCATCAAATTGTAAGCAATTTCCTTATTGTCAATCACGTTAATGATCAATTAGCCACCGCAACTTCCTGAGGTTATGCTTCAGATTTACAAGAGTCACATAGTTCAGATGAAATATGCAGGCTTGCAGTCAGTTCAGTGTGAAGGACTCAGAACAGTATTTTTTTAAGATCAGTGAGAAGCGGCTTCTCCACTAGCCACAAAGCCCTTTGAAAGTCACTTTTTTTTGCTGTGAATATAAAACTTTAAAAACATGCCTTCTATGTTTTTGAGCTGTGTTGCAGAACATTGCAAATACAAACAGTCAGACATTACATGAATCTTATATCAGGTCCAGCTGCTGAGCTGCTTTTGTTAGTTCAGTATTAATGATTTTTTTAACCATGATTCTGCGGGCTGAATTACAACCTACGGTGGTTGAATATAAACTAGAATCTACTGCTGAATTTACTGAGTTGATGTTTCATTTTAATCCATCAATCTGCTCCATATCATCATGCAAAAGTAGCGGGTTTTAGCAGGAGTCATGATCTGACCCTGCTGCACCTGTGCCAGGACTCATTAGGACCACCTCCGCTGAAGCTAACAGCAAAACGCACTTCCTCTCTGATCGTCATCAGAGGGAGCAGGTACTTCTATTCCACAAAACACGCAGGATCGTAAAGATGATACAAGCAGAGCAGAGCTGGATCTACTTAGGGTGGGAAAGAGAAAAAGTCCTTTGATGCCGTACATTCACCACTCAGAAAATGACCCAGGTTTAGGGGTGACTAAATTTCAGCATGCTTTAAATCTGCTGCAGCACATAAAAAAGAATGTGTTGGGAATAAGGAAGACAATTATATATATGATAGTTGACAGACTTAAAAAAAACATTTGATGCCAGAATGCCTTTGGTGTATGAGACTATCACTGTTTGTTTGTTGCTACGTGACAGAACTGGCTGTAATCTTTCCTTTTAACAGTTTCTGACAGATTGGGTACTGAAGCAACAATATTCACCAAGCAACTCTGTCACAGTTAAATTGTATGCCCACTTTAATAGCAATCGTTTTAATTATGATTAGGAATGTTATGCTAATAATGCAGATGCTAATTATGAAAGCTATTTCTTGTTTCTCTTTCTATGGGCATTGCCGGTTGACTCAACATGACTTAGACAGCTGTCAGAACAAATAAATAAGCGCTGATAAAAAAGGCCACAGAGGCGGCGGAACTGGATTACTGGTGCATGTCTTTTTATACGAGCAGATAATTGCAGCTCTCTGAGAAGCAGGTGAGCTGCAAATGAACACAAAAATGAGGACCACAGGATTTTTCGCACGAGGATAACAAAACAGTTATTATCACAGTCTCTTGGTAGAAAGCATTTTCTCTGTGTGTATATTTACCGCTTTATTGGTGGATTTTAGCTGCTATTTTGTGTAAATGTTTAAACTCAAGCCTTCTGTCATAACTTAACCTGAGAACAACAAAGACTATGAACCTGCTGTTATGCACACGAGAAGAGATAAGCATAAAGAATTATGTGGACACCTGAATATTACACTTATTCCAAACCCATGGATATCAAAATGCTGCTATGCTCGCCTTCCCTCTTCTTGGAGGGCTTTTAACAAGTTTTGGAACTTCACAGCAGGATTTGGTTGTCTGGAGTTGAGGCTTGATATTAAGGGTGACCACATCAGGGCCCCTTGACTTTGAACCGAACACCCTGAGGAGATAAGGCTTAAAGTATCAGTAACGTCTTTTAAAACCCACTTTCATTGACTTTTATGTTAAGTCACCCTTTATAAATTGATGTTTTGTCCATTTTTTTATTCGATTTGTTGTCTTCATAGTCTGTCTGTTTCTTATTTTTCTCTTATGCGATGTCTTCTTTTTCTTACCGTCCCTTATTGCTTT
>OMLP01003764.1:12948-32788 GCA_900302685.1 Spondyliosoma cantharus | reverse complement strand
TAAGGTACTGACTCCTGCTGTCACAAACATTTTGCTTATACTACACCATCTAGGTCTCAGAGGCAGTATATTCATGGCAGTCCTTGCATAATGTATAGATATGTAGTAGATGTATAGTATATATGTACACTATAGGATGATGTTGCAAATAAAGCATTAAATTCACTACAGCATGACAATGTCATACATACCTCATGGCTCTTGAACGAGGGATAACTGGTCAAAGAAAACACGCACATGATCCTTATCAACTTGAATCAATACATTTTAAAAGAACCACCAACACTATAAACAATAACTGTGACAGTTCAATTTCAATCACTGTGCTTACCTGGGGAGGTGACAGCTATAGGAAGTGACATCCTTTGAGCACTATATATGAGATAAAAAGTTGTTACTCAAACGTTTTAAAAATATAAATACTGGAAAGTTTGCTCCTGAAGTCCTAAAAAGTATTTTGTTTACCCATCTATTTGAATCTGTCCTGGAGAAATCTGTGTGTAGAATAAATTAGAAATGTAACTTATCGCCTGCATTTTTGTCAACATGAACTTATGTCCTGATCAAACTTTTGGAACACTTACCCTCCTCTGAGAAAGGGGCTTTTTCAATTCAGCATTCTCCCTCTTTAGCTCTAACAGTTGCTTTTTCAAGTCAGCATTCTCTCTTTTCAGCTCAGTAAGTTGCCTTGTGATGACGGATGTGGAAAGAATAGCATTGCAATTGGGTTTTATCTACAAAGCCACAGAGGATCAAAAACAAATAAACAAATCACCTGTAAACCTGTTTGGTGACTTCCTCAAGACGTCTTTCCAGTTCAAGAGACTTATGCTTGTAGTGCGCTGTAACTCTCTCCATCTGTGTCCGCTGAAAAAGCGAAATCTGTGGAGCAAGGAGACCTCAAAATTAAATATTATGTAACTGATATTCAGCTTTTGTAGTATAGCTCAAGGATTCACCAGTGATCTTAAAGTGATCCTGAAGCGATGCTTTTTAATCACAAATATCACTATAACTGAAACAATCTCTTGTTGAATGACTCACTGTCTGGTTATTAATTGACTGACTGCTCTGACATTTAAACATCCTAGTATAGCAATTAAAAGGGCAGTAGCGAGGGAGCTCGGGGTGAACTCTGCACAGAAGAGACAGACCTGTGAAATGTGCTCCAGTCGTGATTGGATGAGCTTCACAGGGTCCTTAAAAAAAACCTTTTCCTGTGGCTTCATCTGAAATAGAAAATATGTGCAGATACAAAATATTTGAATAAAAGGTCAATCTTTGTTGGTGGCATCGGATAGTAACCTGCAGTGAAGATGTCAAACTCACCAACCTTGTCTGAGATGGGCAGATAGCTGCAGCTGGCCCCACACACGCCACACTGCTCTGTGGGAAATCACAAGAGGTGTACAAAGCCTGTAACTGTCTATCTGAGCCATTATGTGAAATTAAGGATATACATACTTATAGTCAAAAGGTGAAGCAAATTAACTTATCATGCAAAGCAGATAGTATAGACCGATCTTACTAGATTTAATGCATGCTTCACAGCAGATGTGGCCACAGCTGGACACGGCAAACTTCGACCCTCTCTTTGTGAAGCATTGATTACAGTGGAACCAGTCCATTTTTACTCCTGTGGGTTTAATCCACTGCAAACAAACACAAGGTTGCAATACAAAAAATGGATTACGTAACATTAAATATTAGTGTATGGCCATAAGCATGTGGACAAAATGTAGCATTTTTTTGTCCATCGGCCAAATGGCTAACCAGCCAGCCAATAGATTACCATTGTTTTTTTTAGCTGGTGAGTGAAGCAAATCCACCAGCCACTTGCCCTGAGCATACCGGTTTCAAGTTATACCGTGCTATGAAAACTGACCTTGAAATAAGTGTAGCATATCCATTCTGTCATCTACTTACTGCTTATCTTATCAACCCTTCTGTTTTCATTATTTTAAGGGTAACAGTAATTGTAATTGAATATAAAAATAATTGTGTAATACTGTCTTCTATATTTTCCGAGATGATCGTTCTGTTTTACTCTCATCCCACTGCAACCCAAGGTCAACCTGAGAACCTTTTAAGAACCTTTAAAGAACCTTTTAAGAACCTGCTTTTCCATGTGCATGCGAGCCACTGTAGAGTCACATTATTCTGTCACTGTATACTTCTCCAATTTCCCAGCAATGCTACGAACAACTATGGAACTGGGAACTAATATGACCACATTGTCAAGGTCTGTGGACCACTGCTGCTTGATTAGTGAAAATAGTTAAAATCTTTTGTTCATGGATAAGTCAGGGGAAGCTAGCTTTGTTTTTTTAAAAACGGCAGCCATAAGCGGTTTTAGTTGGTCCTTGGTCAAGATAACCCAACCCGCAGCACCTGATATAAGAGGTTCTTTTTACTAGACCTGCCACTCCTGAACCAGTTTTCCTGGCCGGTAGCCCGTTCTTCAGAGCAGGCACTAGCTCCGAAACAGCACCTGAACCACCTTGGTTGAAAAGGAGTAATATACTGTACTTTTATGGGTTTTTTTATTTTAAATTTATCACGAATGCTCTATGATTAAGTGGGAGCAATGCCCTGCAGCCAGCCAAAATTTAATGGCTATGGTTTAAAATT
Source organism: Spondyliosoma cantharus (assembly GCA_900302685.1). Classification (NCBI taxonomy): domain Eukaryota; kingdom Metazoa; phylum Chordata; class Actinopteri; order Spariformes; family Sparidae; genus Spondyliosoma; species Spondyliosoma cantharus. The sequence goes on along the minus strand of OMLP01003764.1, from coordinate 30,157 downwards.
TCATGTTCAAAAGGCATCAGGTGTCCACTTAATTTTGTCCATACACTGTACCAGTATGTACATTACTGTTAATATTAAGCTTTAATTACATTAACGCTTTACAGTACTGGATTTCTTTTTTTCGGCCATTAATCATATCAGTAACACAGCTCAGCCAGTTTATTACTGTAAACCTCTGCAATAGTGCTACTGAGACAGTTTATCAACCTTTTTAATGTGAAGTCGGTGCTATCCACAATGCTAACGGGTTTTAGCTGCCAAAATGCTTTGCTAGCTAGCTTAACTTATCAAAGATTCAAGGCATCATACGGACAAATAAAGAGCATGAAATGGACTAAAAACTGTAACATGTTGGCTAGAAACTATCTGCACCCTCACTCCTCTTATTTTGCTAACATTACCTGTCGCCCTGCTCAGAAGTCTTGAAGTTTTCTCCTAACACTTCATTTCACCCGGCTCAGCAGCAGTCCCGCCCCCGCGCGCGTACCATTCTGCTCTGATTGGCCATGTGACGTAAGAAGACCCGCTCTCCATGTCTGAGTGTTAAAGTCGCTATGTCAATACTTTATGGATCAAGTCCAACATGAGTGACATCGTGTAAATATGCTAGCTTTAATCAACCAAAATAGATTTTATTTTACAGAAATGGTGGATTGTGGGTAATTTTGGCTTTGGATAACACTTTGTAGCTTCCATTTATCTCATTCAAGGTGGTGGATGTGCCCGGAAAATACAATAAAGGGGAAAAAAAAAAAAAAAAAGGCTATTCAAAATTGACTTCAGAAAATAATCTTGATAAATTTAGCAAAATGTTAGTCTGATTTGATGGGCTAGTCCCACTGTTTGAATGCCCATGTTAGGTGCTTTGAGGGGATCTGACTTTTCCCCATGCTCAGACTAAAAACAGAACAAACCGAGTATAAAAAGAGACCAGGTGATACCAGTTTACTTTGTGTTAGACCCTGCCATCTTTCTAGCTTCAAGCAGTATTCTGGGGACCTCATTTTCCTCTGGGAACAGCTTGTTGATTCAATTACGGAAAAAAAAAAAGTTTACATAATTACCTTAATATTGTAAATATTACAATCAAGTTTGAATCTCTTCCAGCAGCAGTGTCCCTTCAAGCTGGTCATTTTTGAAAACACAATACCAAGGACACATTTTACACCATGTCATGACCTACATGTTTAGGCACCAAGTTCAAGATTCAACCCAAGGCAAGGTTTTTTGGGGCTTTTCAGTCAACATTAAGGCCAAGTAGCACATTTGTGCAAAATCTATAGACCTGATGCAAAGATTAAGGTAAATCACCTGGGGATTGTTCAAAACGATATTAAAACAAGGCTGTCCAAATTAATTCCTTATTGATCATCAAGTTAAGACAGACTGTGCATATCAAGTTCACCTGGGAAGATTTTAGACAACATGGAGTCATGATAATACACCATTATACAAACAACTTGACAGCATTCAAGTCTTGGATACATCTTTATTGGCCAGATTACGATCCGAGACAGGCAGTAAGCTTTAAGAAGCTTGAAAAACCAAGAATAAAAACGCAAATCAGATGAAGAATCAGTCTGAGATGGACCCTTTCCTGTTTGGAGAGACAAAAAACACACAAATTAAAAAAAAATTGTGAAGGATAAATAGCAATTGCAAAGTAAAATTAAAACATTCACACCTGGATGATATCAGTCCGCAGTGATGGTAAGTGGCCCAAGGACTGCATTGTTTACTATTCCATGCTTCCCTGTAGATACAAAATTAAAGTTGGTTCTTCGTCTAGTACAACGACACACGTTTAATACAGCAGTTGTACAAATACCTGACACTGTACTCCTTGGCCACCTCGACTTGCAGGTGGATTCACAGCAGTCACAAAGATTGCTATATGCAGTGTTGTCCAGAAGCTCCCAACTGAGTTCACGGAGAAAAGTCTTCATTAGTAAATTCTTAAATCTCCATCAGCGGTAGGTGTCAAGTCTGCACACTGACAAAAATTGCCATCAAACTTTGACGCAGTTTAAAGTGAAATTTTTACCCATGCTCTTTGTTATAGTGGCAGGCCTTCTTTTTGTTGTCAAGACCAACGGGATCCCAAGCTACCAGTTTGCAGTGGATGAACACCTGTCGAATTGAGGCAGGGCACAATTAACAGACACCATTTCAGTTTGAACAATATTTGCATAAAATATAAATTAAAAAAAAAAACCCACAAAAGGCAAGTTTACCTCTTCTCCAAGAGCAAACCTAAAGGCCTGAAGGGACAGATGGATCTCTGATGATTTTTGCCTCGGTTCAAATTTTGAGCGCGATATCTTACTGTCCACAAGACATCTGTATGGTGGAAGAACACGCCATTGGTTTACTTCCATGAAGTAAATAAACGAAACACTAATTTCATCAGTGCCTAGTCACAGTAACAAGAGTACCCCTTATTGGTGATTATTGGGTAAATGCTGCTCTCAGGCTGCAGCTCTGGTGTGGTGGCCGCTACACATTCCTCAAGAAGCAGCAGCAAGGGCTGATGGGTCTTCTGCGCCACACCGGCCGTGATGGGGATGAACGAGCCCAGAGGGAAACTAGTGGATTCAGCAGGGCCTGAAAAGTCACCTGTAGCAGTAAATATATGAAAGTTACAGGAGAATCCTGCGAGGAACCTACAGTGAGCTCATGTTTTTATACCCACCATTCATAAGTCCAATGTGGAACACCAGACCTCCTTGACCGTATGTGTTAAACACCGGGTTATAAATCACAGGGTACCAGTCTTTGGGCCTGGTTGAAACAGAGCCGAGAAAGTACTGCAACCGCTTTTCATATTTAAAAAAAAAAAAAAAAAAAAAATTGACATGCGTCTTTTCATTTGAATCTTGAAGTACTGTTGAATACCCACCTCTCGTATGCACAGACAACCGGGTGCGTAAAGGAAGAATCAGAGGAAAAGTAGGTCAGATCATTGGTGTACATGAGATGGTTCCCAGTAACCTATGAGAGACGGCACATGGTTGGTAAACCGCAGAAAATTCTTGACCTGGTGTCCCAATGGTTATTGAAAAAATATTTAAAAAAAACAAAAAAAAAAAAAACAGCAAGAGTGCACTCTTGGTGCCCCCCCACATACATGTGCTGCCCTTTTTAATCATCATTTTTTAAAATTCATCCCTTCCCATAAAACATCCTGCATCAGAAGTACGCTACTCACCATCCGACTGAAGCTACAATCATTGAGGTCCACGTGGAAGACAGCCTCTCTGGCCGAGACGCTGGTTGGCAAGCAGCTACCCAGACGGAACAGCGAGGGGTCAGCCTGGGCTCTGCTCTCCGTCCACACCAGAGTCACAGAATCAGGCCTGCAGTCCAGTTTCACATCTGTAAGAGACGAAACACAAAGAGCTCAGGTTGCAGCTCAGAAGTCTCCAGTTGAAAGACAATAAATACACTGCTGGAATATTACCTGCATACACTGACACAGCAGCTGCCAGGCTCAGAAGCAGTGCACCTTGCCAAAAGAAAGCCATCATGACTAAACACGTTCTCCTGACACTGGGTGCTGGTTTTTATTCCTGACTCGGAAGCGTCAATCAAGGAGATCTCTTTCACCTGGTGCGTGTCGATAATCTCAGGTGCAGCAGCCATCAGGCCAATTAGCAAGAGAGCAAGTTATTACAACACACATTAGAGCCACTTTGGTGTAGCCTGATCAGTGACATGCAAACTGATTGCACATTTGGTTTCTTATGGTTGTCATGAAAAGGCTTAATGAAGTGGCACGTTTCACACATCTAAAGTTTCATGTTTATGAGATAATTTAACGGCGTATGAGTTCAATTTCGGACAGCAAGTGCATCGTTTTATCACTATCTTTGGACCCATGATGCAGGCAGTAAATATGGGTTAAGTTGTAAATAGTGTGTGAACCAGTGTATCCTCGCAGAGAGAATAATATCATTACAATAAAAACAGTTGCCCTTGCATTCAAACATTTTATCATTGATTTTAGGTTCAAAAGTAAGAAAAAAACCCAAGCTACATTCAGCTGCGGACTTAAAGGAACAGTTTGCCCAAAAATTTAAGTTCAGTCATTAATCTTCGCTCCCCAATGCTGATGGAAGGTAAGGTGAAATTTTGTAGTCCACAATACATTTCTGGAGCAGTAAGTGTGTCGCAGCATTCAACTGAAGTAGATGGGGACTTGTTTTAAAATTCAAAATGTTAAAAAGCAACTGGAAAAGAAAGCATAGAATGGTTTCATACAGCTCGTCCAGGGTAATCCAAGTTTCCAGAAGCCCAGAGGTCCCAAATTAATCCTGAAATATTCATAGTAGCTGCAAAGCTAAAAGTGTCAGCGTGCACCCCATCTGAAGTTGGTGCGCTAGCCTGACCACACGTCAACGGTGTAAAAACTGTCTTTTCAAATCAGACTTGGATTATGCTGGACAAGCTGTATGGAGCCATTTTATGTTTTGTTTCTTTTTTTTCCCCCCCAATTGTGGTTTCCTTTTACGTTTTACCCAAGTCCCCATCTTTATTGGCCACCTGTCCAATTCATAGTCAAAAAAACAGGGGGCAGCATTTCACCAGAGTAAATAAACTGCTGCCAAATGTAGTTTGTAACTGTAGTTAGCTTGGTTAGCCGTGCATCTAGCAGTCCGAACTGGGAGCCGAGAGCACTGGAGGAGTGTTGATGTTTACACCGCTAACAAAGGAGCTGTGGACCAGGAAGGATTGAACTATCTGGTTAGCACGCCAACTCTCTCTGCAACACAATACAAGGACACAGCATCACAACTGTGATTTCGTCCCATTTTGTCGATAATGTTAATTTTTGCATTGGATTCAAGAAAATTTACAAATGGCACCTTAAATCATACTGATAATTTTTATATCAAACCAGAGCACTTTAAAAAGCTGCCTCAGCACATAATCAGTAAGATAAGGACTTTAATCATGATTCACAGCTAGAATGGGAAGATCAGAAGGAAAAAAAAAAAAAAAAAAAAAAAAAAGACTGCATCTCAGCTCTGGGGTTACATCCAATAAATCATGTGGCCCATAAAGACAGGTCTGAGGATATGAAGGCCATATTGAGACAATTCATCTGGTCCTTTAACTGTAAAGCAAAATTTTGAAGTTGATTGTGAGCCACTTGCCTTGAAATGGCCAACAAAGTGTAAACACTAGTGATAAACTAGGACAAATACTTACAAGCCGTGACATTGAACAATGCAGCAGGCAACAGCTGGACTGAGACACAGTATGTGACTGTAGGACTTAAATATAAAAAGGCTGTATACTGGGTTTCATTTCAGTTTATTCCCTGGAGTTGTTAAGACTTTATGGAGAGCTAAAGAAAAGCAGCAGTTATCAAGTGCTACTGTCTGATGTCCTTTGCAGGGATAAACAGGACAGAGACACAGCTACCAAAACGCAATAATACAAAATCTCAGGATTTTACATCAGGTTTATTTTTGCAGAGGGTTTAAAATGGATGTATGGCAGTTTCAAATAATCTGCAAACAGTTTAAGTTGAGATCACGTAAAGTTGAAGTCTTCGACATTTAGAAAGCCAGGAGCCTTAGGCCATCTTGTACTGGCCTCTGTTGTGCGCAATCACAGAGTCTCCATCAGGTCGGACTGGGCTTTCCTGCCAAGAAAATGTTAAGAACTTTAATACACATGTCCGGTGTTTACAGAGACCTTGAAATGAAAAGCTTGTCAATGCACCTGAGAGTCAGACACCTGTGGTATGTCGAGGGCCTGCGAGTCAGATGGATCCACAATGATCAGGGGTCCCAAAACAGATTTGTGACTAAAGCCGTGGGATCCTGACGAGAAAAAGATAGAAACTCATGAGGGGAAAAAAAAAAGAAAAAAAAAAGGCACAATTAATAAAAACAAAAAAAACCTCCTAATTTGGCAGAAAAGCGTTACCCCAGTCGGCCCATCTTTTGGCACGGGAATTGCAGGTCGAGTCACAGCAGCTGCAGATTGAGCTCTGAGAGGGGTCGTCGAGTAGTTCCCATCTGAGAAAGAGGTCATCATGTCAGCACGGTGCAACCAATTAGTAAGCGGTCATATCAATTAGTATAGTATACAGTAAAGAATAGCAATACCAGTTGCGTCTGGCTGAGCATAAAGACTGGAGGCAAGCCTGACTTTTTCTCCAAAGTTCAGAAATGCATCAAGTATATTTAACAAGATACTGGGTTTTGCAGTGTCCAGCTCAAGCTTCATACTGTGGAAAATACATTCATGACATTGACGTGACCGTTTCCTTAATCCATGAGACCTACCTCTCATCTTCCTTTACATAATGGCAGGCTTTCTTGCTTTCATCAAGAACTTCAGGATCCCATCCAACTAGTTTACAGTGAATGTACACCTGAGGAGAGCGAAGCACGTCAAACTTCACTGTGAGGAAAATATTCCTTAAAGGATAAATTCACCCAAAAATTTAGATTCAGTCACGATCTAGTCCCATGCATGCCGATAGAAAGCTGGGCAAAGCTGTGGTCCACAAATTGTTATTTGGAGCTGAGCAGTGTTGCAACAATAATGGCAAAAACTGAAGTAAATGGGGACTGGTTGAAAACTTAAAGAAACCAACCAAAAAGAGAGAGAGAAAAAAAACAGGCACAAGGATCAAATTAGGATCCTTGTGCTTCAAAAGACTTGGATTTTACCACATGAGCCTTTTTTTTTTTTTTTTTTTTTTTTTTTTTAAAGCTGAAATCCTATTCTAGTTGCTATGCTAAAAGCGTTACTGCACATCCCCTCTGTGGAAGTGGAAGCACAAGCTTGACTATGCACAGAGGTAAATTTGGTCTTTCCATTTCAATTTGGAATCTCTGGGCCTCCGGAGACTGTCTTTACGTCAAACAAGCTGTGTGGAGCCAAGTTTTTAAACAAGTCCCCCACTACTTCATTTGTTAAGGGGGGGAAATGGTGCAATGTTATTCAGTTGTGAAGCCCCAGAAATGTTTTATGGACTACGAAACATGACTCAACCCATCATCTGCTTTATGGGTGAGTAGACAAAGACTGAATTTTTATTTTTGGGTGAACTCATCCTTTAACAGTAGCCTTTAACCTTTAAAGCAGTTACCGTTCACCCTCTCACCTCCTCTCCAAGGCCAAACTTGAAGGACTGTAGGTAAATGATGAGTGCGGACGAGTGGTACCGAGGCAGGAACACAGAGTTTCCCCTCACGCTTTCCAGAAGACACCTGCAGGAATTTGAATCTTAGTGAGGCAACAAAACTTCTATTCTAGAACAAACACTGAAAAGAGAGAACGGCATCCAAGTCCTACCCCTTGTTGCCAATGATGGGGTAAACCTGGCCGTCAGGCTGCAGCTGTGGTGTCGTGGCTGCCACACATTCCTCCATGAGAAGCAGCAAAGGTTGATGGGACCTCTGCTCCACCGCGGCCCATATCGGCATGAACGAGCCCAGTGGGATGACATTTGTCTTTGCTACACCCGTTAATTGCTCTGCAGGGGGAGATTTAAAAAAAAAAAAAAAAAAGGCTTAAACTGTGTCCTTTAGTATCCACATGTGTTTTGTAGTTTGAGAACTCACCATTGAGGAGTACCATGTGAAAGACCAGCCCGCCTCGGCCCTCAGAAACACCTGATCCAGGGTTCAGAAAAGCGGGAATCCACTCGTCAGGTCTGGAATTAAACATTTTCTCAGCTCACTTCTGCTTTAACTCAAACTGGATTTTCATTCAAGAAGGCACTCTACCTTTTATAAACACATTTGATGGGATAGACAAAGGCTGCAGGTTTGGACTTTGGATGTGGCCTGTAGGTCATTTCATTTTGATAGACGAGATTATTTCCTTTCATCTGTAGAAAAACAGGTGATTAAAAAAAGACACTCAGGAGGCTGGAAGGTTGTTTTTTTTTTTTTGGGTTAAATGTGGAATTAACATTACCCCTCTTTTAAATTTGCAGTCTGTAAGCTTGTAGTTGAAGCGTGCCTTCCCTTCTCCGCTGGGCAGAACAGTCAACTGAGACGGCATGCAGCTCCCCAGGAAGAGACGAGCTGCATGTGGCACCAAGTCGACACTGATCCTCCATGTGATTGTCACCGAGTCTTCTTCACAGACTACAATGATTTCTGTAAACCAATTCTCATAATGTCAATTTCTATATATCAAGCACTTTAGACACATATCTAATCACATGCGTGGAAAAATACCTGCATTTGCAACAGACGTTGCAGAAACAGCCAAGATTATTACACCTAGGTAAAGCTGAGGCACCATGACTGAATCATCAAGATCAGACTGGAAGTGACACAATTTGTACACTTCCTGCCTAATCAGTTGAATGATCAACATGTGTGCAGGAGCAGGACAGCGTTCAGTGAGTTTCCTCGGAAGCTGGTGTGTTGTGTGCATTCTTACAGTTACATGTGTACATGATGTACAGTGTTTTTCAGAGGCAGAGGTGGAACTTAACCAAGTACATTATGTCAAGTACTGAACTAAAGTATCATTTTCATTCATTTATGAGCTCATTTTACTTACAACCATGTGTTATACATCTACTTTACCACTTTCTGAGGCAATCGTTGTAATCTTTTTAACTCTAAAAAATAATCAGAAAATAAATAAATGAAAAAAAAAAAATACAATGATTCAACTAATCATCAGTAAGTGACAAACACATACTTACATTTAAAATGATTTCATGTCAACCCATCAGTAAAAGCTATCCAATATCAAATAACACTCTGTAGTATATGCCTACTTTTATATAGCTGCTGAGCTACTTATACTTTAATTCTTTGCCTTTAACTAACTAGAATATATTGACAGCGTGATATTTCGGGGTATTGGTTATTGAGTAAACAATCTAAACATATCTGTCCATGTGAAAGCTGCTGCTGTGGGATCATGAACGGATCCGTTTTGTTTTTTTTCTTCAGAGCGGAACCACTCTTCCGTATGCTTTGAAGCGGCCACGTCCGGACAGTTTAGCGTTGCACACAGGAAGTAAATTGAAGTCAGCAAGACAAGTGGTTGTAATTCGCTAGTGTTTCAAGTGTTTTGGTCAGCAAACAGTTTATATAATTTCGTATTGTAGTATATTGTTTATTCAACATGCTGATCAAGGTTAAGGTAAGGCCGCTGTATCTTGTGTTATGCTCCTCTCCGCCGGGTCCGGCTCGTAGCTGCTCTTGTTGGGTAGCCCGCTAACATGACTTACCGGTTCGCTAATTTATTTCGGGGCCTTGCTGCAGTCATTAATTGTATTCGAGCCAACATGTATATCATTCTGTGCTACATTGGTTTAATAATTGCTTGTTTTTCTGCTATGAATTTGGTAGAGCTGCCAGTTAGCTGTTAGCATGCGGCTCTTTGTGAATACTTGTAGCCATTCAGTAGCTATGTTATTTGATAGCTTGCTAACTTCACCAAAGCAAGTTAGCCAATTCCTTGACCGGTGTTGCAACACAATATGTGATCCTTGGGGATAAACTAGACGGTGTACAAGCGCCCTATATATATCACTAATAGATTCATGCGTTACTTGAGGCTGGAACGAAAAGTCGACTAATCTAATAGACGACAGAGTGGTAAATAATGGATCGATCATTTGAGGCGATTGTGGCAAACGGTCTCTGTATTGCATTCTTGTTAATATTTGAGTTTGGACTGTGTGGTCGGGACATCTGAATACGTCACTGATTGATTTTTAAAACATTTTTTTAATACATTGACAATCTATCAATATAAAAAATGTTGGATTGATGAAAGTAATCATAAATGAGTTATCTATAGCTAAATATCCGTAGAGGCATCCTTTTTGTGTCGTTGCTTTGCAATAAAGAGGAAATTCCTAATGTGATCACCTTACATTTATGTTTCAGACTCTCACTGGAAAAGAAATCGAGATTGACATTGAGCCCACAGACAAGGTGAGATGCCATTCTGAAAAGGAAAAAAAACTACACACTGGCATGGTTACTGTTGACTCTCAAGGTGCTACCATTTTTTTCTAAATGTGTTGTTTTTATTTAAATGAAGGTGGAGCGAATTAAAGAAAGGGTGGAAGAGAAGGAAGGGATCCCTCCACAGCAGCAAAGACTCATCTACAGTGGAAAACAGATGTGAGTTCCTCCATCTTTTCTGTAGTAGCTCTGATATCCTCTTACTACTTTTCTTCTTACAGGTCTTCTCTAAACCATTCTCCGCTCTCTCTCTCTCTCCTTTGCCCCTCAGGAACGATGAGAAGACAGCTGCAGACTACAAGATCCAGGGAGGCTCGGTGCTGCATCTCGTGTTGGCGCTAAGAGGCGGCTCGACGCTCCACAGGCCCTGCTTACACCTCCCCAGCTCGTCATGAGCGGCTGTAGCGATGGGGCCCACTGAGTGCCAACGCTTTAGGTGTCTGTCACAGTCTAACCATGTTACAGCACAGAGATCTGACATCCCACGCTCCCGGCAGACGCAAACAAAAAGAGAAAAAAAAAATCACCCAACAACAGCAGAAAAAGAAAAAAAAAGGACGTTCAATTTCCTTTGTAGATGTTTTTTTTGTAAACCCACATTGGCTTTCTGAGTTTGACCAGTTGATGCAGGCACCCATGCAGTACAGGTGACAGTTTGAGAACACTGTGGTCTTTTTGCTTGTGAATAAATGCTGAAGTTGATCTTCGCGTCGTCCTCTGACACACGCACCCACACATCGAGACAAGTCACTGCTGAGGATTCTGAAAACTGATTTTTTTATTAGAAAATGACATGAAACTGAAGATTTAATGACATCTGACAGAATACTCCTCCTGGTCTCCTCGTTACAGTTTAATTAAGGTAAGGATCTGAAACAGTCTGGTAGTGATTATACTGAAAACCATTTAGAGCACCATTACTGACATCCAGAATTGTTTTTGAATACTATAATTATGAGATGAGTTATCAAATTAATCTGATGCACATGTTTTACAGCCCACTTTTCTGTCCTTCTACAACAAAGGCTTGTATTAGAGATTTTCCCCCTTCTAATTGTGCTCATATACTTAATATGTAAAATATACTGTACATCTTGCAGACAGTATCATGCCCACATCATTTCTTGTATCACTGTACACAGTCTTCAGATAATAAAATGACTCAGGAGCCTCTGTAAACAACAGGCAAGGGGATATTGGTCAGGAAGCGTTGCTTGAATGGGAGGAATTAAAACCAGTTTCTGGCCCTCAAAACTAAACAAGAAAAGAACCGTTTTTGAGGGTAAAAGGCACAGGGGAATGACTAAGGAGGCGGATTCTTTGAACTGTTGAGCTGTATGACGCATAAAAATTAGGAGAAACAGAAGACAAGTGACTGCAAGACATTAGAAGGTGTTTCAAATTCATGTCCTTAAGTTTCTCAATAAAGTCAAGTGTGATGGATTTGAGCATTTTACAATTGTAGTAGTGGGTCAATAGTGAGTGTTTAGCTGCTTTTCAACAACGTGAAGACCGTCAAGGCAAATATTTTATAAAGGAAATCATATCAAAGGGAGTGTCATGTGAGGACAGTTTGTTGAAGCCACATGAATAATAAATATGGAGTTAAACGACTACAATCAGCTTTAGCAGCTTAAAAACCTGAATGATACGAATTTCCTACAAGACGTAATTGCAAAAACCCAAGAAAAACAGAATATTTTCCATGTAATGCTCGCATATTCCAAAGCTTGCGTCATCAGTCACATTTACAATTGGAATCCAGAGGAGTGAGAAACTGAGTTAATGTACGAGGCTGTGATTTCCTGTGACAGAACAGTGTTCTTCAGCCATAAAAACACCCACAAAATCAGGATTTCAAGAAACAGCAGCTTGGACTGTAGTGTAGAGGGTGAGACAGCAGGAAAAGAAAACCTGTCAGCGAGGGCGATGTCTGCTGACTCATCCACACACTGTCGTCACAGTCCTGTCGGACTGAATGGCCGCTGTCAGTGGCCGGCAGCACTGAGTCCAGGAAAGGTGTCAATCTGGATTGTGTCCTGAAAGGCGGATCCTTGGCTGCTGTAAGATATACGGACCCTCATCTTCAGGTTCACCTGGAGGAGGAGGAAGGATTTAGAATTGGCTCAGCTTCAACCGGAGTAACATACAATTTGGACCTGGCACACACTAGGCAATGATGAATTGTTCTAGCTGAATACAACAAGAGGTTTGTGGGAGTTGTGTGAAAAATGTAGAGGTAAAGTGTGAAGATTTGTTCTATTTTCAAACTTCCCTAACCGTACAGACCTTAGCTACAGAAACTTTTATTTACAAGGGTGTTATTTTCTCCTGTACTGATACAATCTGACATAAAAGAGATGTCTCACACTCCCGCCTGACCGGGCTTCAAAGATTCTTGTCAAACCCACCTTGTTTGGGTTGTTAAGGACCACCATCTGGGTCACCTTAGCTGCGCCTCGAGCAGGAAGAGAGTCCCCACTGGGGGCCTTCATGTGTAACTGGACACTCTGAGGGAAGATCAAATGGAACTTTGAAGTTTAAAGCACCAAAACACACGCCTCCATTTACTGCACTGGTGCTTACCACTGAGAACATGACAGGGTCTAAAGCTGACACCCAGCAACCAACACACACTGCTCTCAAATGCACAGAGAGAGGAGGTGTGACAAAGTATCTTGTGTGTGATTCAGTACTGAAAATGTCAAAGAACAAAAAATAGATATTCCTTGGCAGCCACATATCAACACCAACAGAGGAAGCTTGCTGGTGCTGTGAGTTTATCTGTGACTAGTGTGTCCTTATTACAAACCTTGGGCACTGCAGCCTGCAGGGTGAGGCTGCTGATGTCTGACTCGGTGGAGTTGGAGGCTGTGAGCGTGACTGTCAGGCCCGTGGCTGACTGTTTCTCACAACTCATTATCAGAGTCACACCATCTTTCTCATACACCTGCACTGTGGGAGCTACTGGAAAAACAGACGTCATGAAATATTCCATTAGTTTAAAGCAAATACTGAGCAAAAAGACAAAAACACATCAACACATGGACAATGCCAGATTCAGTCCCCTCCAGTTTGCAGTCTCTAGTTTAGAAATGCAAAGATTGATTGCTTTTTTTGTATCATCATCTGATTCAGCTTCTTAAATGTGAAGATTTTTCTTTCTATATGACAGTAAACTGAATAATTATGGGTTGTGGACACAATGACACATTCTTGGACATCATCATGAGCTTGGGTCACATTTTATAGAGCAATCAATTTATCCATGAGTCTTTTAAGTTATCAACGCATCAATCGAAGATGAAAATAATTTTTAGTTGCAGCCATATTGTAGTTGTCAAGTCCCAAATCATGTCCTATTTCAGTTTAAACTAGCGTGTGTCTTAGGGCGTCAGACCTGGAGTGAGGGGTGTGAGCTCTAACCCTCCGAGCAGATCCAGGAGGTCTCCTCCAGCAGTGCTGGCTGTGTTGTTGGGCAGGACCGGTGCTGTGCCTCCTGCTGCTGGGCTGGGCTGTAGAGTCTCCTCAGAGCCTCCCAGCAGGTCCAACAGGTCACACACCTGAGGAAAGAATAGACACAGCAACAAAGCTGACAGTTTGAACCTGAAGAGAACACAGTGTTCTGCATATTCAAAACAAATCTATTCAAAGAACAGTGAGGCCATTTGAATCTTTATCTAGAGGCACCCATATCTGAACAGGGACAGAACAAACCTTATCTGGAATGTGGTTTTTTTTAAAAGAGGATAATCTGTAGTGTTTTAAATCACAAGAACATTGCTGATAAACGGTTAGCTGAGCTTCATTACAATTCAATTTGCACAAATCTACATGCACAGTGGTTCAGAGATCTTAAGCGGTCATAAGACAGCTTGGAGCCTGACCTGACGATGACTCAAGTCAGTCATGAAAACAGATGATCAGCAAAAACAACGACCAAGAGGCGACCAAAGAAAATAAATCAGATACAGACAGATGGGAGTGGAAAATCTAAACAGAGGTTGCAGTCCTATAATATGCATTTGTGTTATGTACCTGGTTAGCAGGTGGTTGGGGCAGCAGAGGCTCTCCCTGCTTGACTTTGACTGATTGGATGTCCTTGATGGGCTCTCCTGTTGACTCTCCGTTGGTTTGACCCGGGCCGTTCTTTTCTATCACAGGCATCCTCTCCAGCACTGCTGCCCTGCAGACAGAGGAAGCATCTCAACACTTTGTGGCCGGAGCAAAAGATTTGTTTCTACTATCAACTGTAAAAATCCTAATGTGACGGATCTGATTTTCAGAAACATAGTATATTACATTATTTTATAAGAAACAGGAAAAGTTCTTCTTCATTATTTTGCATACCTCATGTGGTCATATTTCTTGAACAGAGCATTATATTCAACTGCCCTCTGCTGGAGCTCCACATCTATACAGCTGCCATAGATGCTGACGATGCTCCTGATGCGACTGGCAGGGGATAGAGATGAAGAAAAAGAGCAGCAGTCAGGAGACTATTGAGAAATTACTGCATCAAACTAGAAAGTTGGACACATCTTAATGAATTGTCCAACTGGATGTTAGACCCTTATAAGTCTTTCTTCAGTCGTCTGTCCTAAACTTAAATGGCTACTACAAAACTGAGAGTCTGTAAGGGACCATATCTGCTGATCTAACATCTATTACACAAATCTTTGCCACGGATAAGTGTGAGAATAAGAGCAGAGATTTCATAGAAACATGTAGCTGCCTGGGACTCGCAAATTATCAAATAGTACTATTGTTTGTTTCATTAGCCTCTATTAGCTTGAGAAAGCAGCTTTCACTGTAATGTGCAACGCTGTAACACACAGACATAGGTTGACAATGTTTGAAAATGTCAGTGTGTATTGGGGATTCGGTTCCTTAATAAATTAGTTTTTTCTCAACACATGGCAAAGCAGCCATTGATTCACTGACCAATAGACATTTCTGACCAATCAAATACTTACAGCATATGTTTGTTCTTTGAAATACATAGCAAATAAACAAATAAATGCCACTGTAACTGTACACCCAATCACTGATTGTTTCTTTTTTTGTTTTGCTGGGAGCGATGGAAGTGTTTCTTACTCCACATTGTCAGTGATGCGTGTGCTCAGTTTCATCGTGGCGGTGAGAGCAAAGCCTCTGGTCGCTGGTGACGACATGTGGGACTGCAGAACCGTTTCCAAGGCGTCCAGGACGTCATCCTCGCTGACCTGATCGAGAGACAAAACAGAGTCTGAAATCTGCCGTCACATTTTTCTAATACTGAAGCTGGAGATAAAAGTGACACATTTTAGCCTCTAGTGTTCATTTAGCTGATGATCCATCACATTTACTGTATGATTAAGACAGACCCTTCATTTATTTTTGACTGATGACTGAGAATTGATTTGGTGCGTCAGTATCAGGGCTCATTATCATCACTAACTTGTAAGCACTTGTTGCACATTGCTTTTTCCTCGGAGTTGCTTTAAGTATAGCTATTGCTTCTCCCGTTAACTACTCGTACTCAACAAGCTGCCATTGTGGCAGAAAATGCCAAATGTTTCTTTGTGTCCTGTCAGACAGAAGGCCTCGAGCTGAAAATGTAAAACCCTGTAGTGCTCTAAAAATATGTTGAATCACTACTAATAATTATTTGTATTACAGTATAAACTATGTTAGTGCTTCATGTACCTGAACAGGTTCAGTCTCCTGACACTCTCCTCTCAGCAGCAGGTCTCCATACTCTCCTATACACCAGCAAGCCACCTGCACCAGGGATTGCTGCACATACAAGTATTACACTCACACAACTGTACGCACATTACACTCACAGCCAAGTATAATCACAGAGTAATGCTTTACTTTTTGGCAGACTTGCTTGCTGGTTAGTACGACACTTTGAAACATCGGAGCCACTTTTTCCTGAATTCAAGTGGTGGATGATGGGAAACTGCACCACACTGCAGATGAGTACATAGCTGTTCATCTGACTTGGTTCCTAAAATAAACCTGGTTGCATCAGCCAGTTTTCAAACTGAACGCCTGGCTATTCTCACTGCCGTGGAACGAGACCAGCTCTCTCTGGTTCACCACTGACACAGATGTTTCTTTGAATACATTTTTTGAACAGCTCTTGAGTTTTGCACATTATGCTGCAAAGGGATCCTAAAATGAATGTCCTGAATTTCCCTTTTCTGTCCAAAAGCTCAGTACTGGGTTTGGGTGTATTTTTGCTTTGCTCTATGGAAGTAGGTATGTGTCCCACCACAGGCTGATTATGTGTGCTTACTTTTATTGTATTTGTCAATATATATGTTTAAATAGTTTTCGTCAGTTAAACATCTGTTGCAAGGGTCTTATTGTTCTCTGTCAACATTTAAATGTCCTTGATTGCTTTTAGTCTCTGGAGTACAACACTGGTGAGCGAGTTCAGGTGTACGGGTTCCTGTGCTTAGTTTGTTTCATCTTGTTTGCAAACAGATTAAGACAATTGTGTTCTGTAATTTGTCATTTTTTTGACAACGTAATTCTACTGATAAGGTATAGTTCTTTGCTTTTTTTTTCTGTGGGCTTGTATGAGGTGTTATTCATAGTCAGTGTATTACCTACAGCAGACAGCAGTTGGAACACCTCCAGTTTTGGAGAAACAGACAGGACGTCTGGCACAGTTTAATCATATTTTCAGAGCTTTACCTTGCCCTAAGACAGCCCTTTCTTACGGGGAACTGAAGCCGTTGTATCGTCCTATGCTCTCGTTAAGGCCACCAGACTCCTTTGGCCATAACAGTAATTTTACCACATGGAACATGGGAGTTGCTCATCTTCAGCTTCCTCGATTTAGCTGGTTAGTTTGTGTTATTGTGTCATTGACTTTTGAGTTTTAACACGTTCGTTCAGGTCTGAACAAGCAAGCCAAAACTCCGAATGGACAGCAACTCCTGTGTTCTTTGAGGTAAAATGAGAGAGCCATAAAATGGCCTCCGTTTCCCATCCGATAAAGTTGTCTGACAGCAATGTAAATCACTTCCGCTCCGTTCCGTTTTATATTCTGCTTTTCCCTCACGGGGTTGCGGTGATGTTTTAGGTGGGCCTGTTTTTAGTGTTAGGGATCATAATTACTTTTAATGAAAACAAAATGCCTCAAATATAAAATAAAGAAATCACACACTTTTTGAGAGGTTTCCTACATTTTGGAAAATATTCTACCTAAGGTGTAAACTTAAACTACCTATTGACTTTTTTAG
>OMLP01003760.1:6733-26538 GCA_900302685.1 Spondyliosoma cantharus | reverse complement strand
GTTGGCTCCCCCATGCCTGCTATAAATCCTGCTGCGCTGATGAACACTGAATGTTGATGTGATAATTGATGCAGTGTTTTTTTGTACATGGCGTCTCTGGGCATGGTGTGGTTACATCAAACTTTTATAGAAGCCTGTGTGTGTGTGTGTGTGTGTGTGTGTGTGTGTGTGTGTGTGTGTGTGTGTGTAAGGGAGTGTACATGCATCCATTATACCAATTTTGCCTTTTTAATGGAGTGCATAGATCTACACAGTATCTAACCATAAATAAATCTAACTATAAATCAAGGAATCTGTCTGCATTTTACTATCTCAGGAACCTTTCATCCAATCTACTTCGTACTTAGCAGATTTGTGGCTGAGAACCCAAGGAAGTGCAGTGTCTAATTTGGTGCAATCTGGACTGCCACATGTTCAACAAGCAGGTCAGCAGCAGCAAGGATAACAATGAGACAACCATCTATGTGCCATCTAGTAGCACCCTCCGGTGACACAGGTAGTACAGGCAAGTATGTGAACAACTACCATCACGACACAGTCAGTTGTCAGTTCAAAAACTGTAGTTCAACAGCAAGTTTATCTCCGGTCTAATGAATTTTGATTGAATTCAATTGAATTTTGGCTTCATGGCTCTGCAGACTGAAGTTGAAAAAAAGAACAAAAGTAGAAGGTTCCACAAGTCTGGATGGGTTTGGAGAAGCAGCCAACACAGGTTTTCTATTCTTCTGAGAGAACTGGAAGTGAAATTTTTAAGTTTTTGTCATCAGTAGTATGCTAGCTAACATTAGCCTCAAGGGCTAGAATGTCTACCTTTGCTAAATTGGCAGCATCCTCAGCTGTTCTGGGATGTCTCTGTCATTGGTTGTTTGGGTCCAGTTCAGGAAGGACACAGCTTTTAAATCATAAATATCAAACAGGGTTATGGTTGTGTGCGTGTGTGTGTGTTTGGCCAGACCAATGAGCTGCATGTTCTGTGCACGCTTGGCCCTGGGACTTCAACACCCTTATTTTGCATAGCAGAGCAGTGAAAGGAAGGCTAAGATTACAACCACAGGGCCTGACAGAAAAATCACTGCAGCGATGTGACATTCATATGCCCTGGTGTCCCCCACTCACCCCCCTCCCTCACCCTTTCCTCACCCATCATTACCCTCTTGACCGTAGGAATATCCGAAAGCCTTGCTCTTGACACTGACCGCAGCCCTGCACGTCCTCCTGTTCTCTCTCACCCTAACCGCCATCACAGCCCTTTTTCTGTATCTCCGATCTGTGTGTCAGCGCAATACATTCATGCTTGTGCGTATAGCATGCACTTGCGCGCGTGCGTGCGTGCGTGCGTGTGTGTGTGTGTGTGTCGGTTTCATGCATGTGGTCCTCCTGCTCTCTCTCACCCTAACTGTCTGGAGCATTTAGAGGACATGACATCACGGAGGGGTAATGTTGAGCACTGACGTGTGTTTTGCGGCGGAGGCAAGCTGGGCTGTGACGCCGTCTGTTTGTTTTTCGAGATCCACAGTCGGGGAAGGCCCGGGGAGCTGGTTGATTACGGCTCTCGTTTATGTAACTGCTGCAGTGCCATAGTTAAAGGCCATGTTGTAATTAAAAATAATCAGGGCTGTAAATATACTGTGGATATGATCTCGTCAAAGCTCAGAGGCAGAGTGTGTGTGCGCTTGTGTGTGTGTGTGTGTATGGTCTGTCTGTGGGCGGATATATGAGTGTTTCTGATTCATATTGCTTATTAGTGGGTGTATGAAGTGTATTATTAATGAGCTGTGTAATCTAAGAGGCCTGCAGTGTGTCATTACTGAGAGAGGAAAAGAGGAAGCGAGCGCACAATTGTCCAAAACAGGGAGAGGACGAGAAGGTGAGGCTGAAAGAGGCCAAGGCCAAGACACGCAGAGAGAAGGCAAATCAGAAATGACGCACGAGGGAGCAGAAAAGTGTGTTCATAAATGAAAAGTATGCACATACAAACAGATAAGTCATTTGTGCTTTACTGATTGTAGACAGTTGTAGTGTCCCTCCATAAATGCTGCCACCATTCATGATATTTACATACACACTGCACTGTCACCCTGACATGTTTGACCCTTCCCGATTTCCTGAAAGAACAGAGACAAGCGCTCCCATTCCATTTTCTCACCACCTTATTTCCTCTCCTTTCTAGTGAACCTTATTTCCTCCCCTTCTTCCTCCGTTCATTTCCTCTTCTTCTCACTGGACCTTGTTTCCTTTATGTCCCTCGTTACTAGACCTGGGAGGGTGGCTCTGCCTCAACAGAGACCAAAAGGTCACACGAAAGCCAGCGGTGTACTGAAGTAACCAAGTAGAAATTCTTCGTTATCGTACTTAAGTAGATTTTTAACACATCTGCGCTTTACTTGAGTGTTTAACTTTTTACTTTTACTCTTTACATTTGAACACAAATACCTGCAGTTTCTGCTCCTTACATTCTCAAAAGAGGCTTGATCGATTATTTTTCTTTTGCTTCATTTCACCCCCGCCTTACCAACATCACTACACTGGTTTCAACTTGTGAGTACACACACACACACACACACACACACACACGAGACTCAACAATCGACTATCTTTCTGGTACGTTTATGAACAGCTCGGACAAATCCTACTCATTGTACATTTAATAATTCTTATATTGATATGATGTGAGATTGAATTAACTTTGCACAGAAATGGCCACTAGACATATCCTTCAGAAGGATACCGTACCATACTTTTTTTAACCTTTCCTTGTCCTTGAGTAAAGAATGTGTGTACTTTTGTCACCTGATGAAAGCACCTCCTTTAGGTTGAATTTAACTGTCCGTGCTCCGTAAATCCACACGGAGAAATCGCAGTTAACACAAAGTTATAGTGAGACTTAAGAAAATCTCTCAGCTTCTGGGATCACCGCACTGTTCTAACTATCGCCATCGCAGCCAGGCTTGAGGACATGGGGTGGGGCTGCTGCTCTGCGCAGTGCCTCCCAATCAACTCTGAGGCCTGGAGCTGTTTATCTGAGAAAATAATTCCATTGTAAACCGTTCAAACACAGCCCAGCCCAGTCTCACCAGCCAAATGCCCTGCCATTGTGTTGATGGAGAAGAAATGGGCCTGATCCTAATAAACTATGTATTTATGGACTGGGGGTAACGAGTTGAGTCAGAATGGTAATTTTGGCAAGAATTTGTTTATATACTTTTTAACAGTCCTCCCTGGTGTAAACAATGTGTGCGGTTTTGCAAGCGCTAAATGCCTGCTCCATTAAACAATCAGAACTCTGCTACTTCTAAGAACCTTCACGTTGCTGCGAAGGCATAAAACCTGATGATAACCTGCTTGATAGGTCTTCCAGAGAAATAACAGCTTGGTTTAGGAAGCAGTGAGAGGTAGCAGTAGTCCAAGAGCCGTCACAAAAATTCAGTATATGTGGTTGAAACCAATGATTTATAGATTTTCTTAACAAAGGAGAAGAAAATGGATTCCACAGTATTTACACTGTGCCAGTCCAGGAAAAAAAAAATAAAGGTCTGATTTTTCTGGGACACGTGAGAAAATGTTTTTGGTTGTTTGGACGTCTTAAACCACTCAGAATGGTCAAAAATGGCCCTCGACACCGCTAAATGCACTTACTAAACAGTGCTGAACGGTAACAAGTTTGGTTGGGAATCTGTCCTTTTTTTCTCCTCAATGGAAACTATAAGAGAAATAGGTGAAAGGATGATGGAGTACAAGTGATTAATAGATGAATGGTAGCTGCAGCACTCGAGCTGGTCAGAAAGGTGCCCCTGTGTCTAAAAAAATACATGCAGACTGACTGTGTGGAAAGAGTCATCCTCTGACGTGCAGTATCCCGTCAGTGTGGGCTCCGAACCCTCAGAAGACCTTCCAGCTGATGGAGATTCAGCTAGCAGGTGTCATGTGTCTAGTTATTCTGAGACATGAAGTGAGAGGTGATGTAGCTCAGAAAAGCCCTGATAGCGCAGTCTTGTTTGTTTGAATCCTGTCTTCATACTCGAATAATTGGCTTGACTTGATAAGTAAAAAACATTAACACAATTTACACCTTGTGAAATGTCAGAGAAAATTAGAAGAAAGTCGGTGATCATCTGCCATACTCATCACTTAAGTATCCTCGCAGATGCAGTGATAGAAATGTTTCTACGTTGTTGTATGTTAACCTTTTCATTTCCTGGATGTGCATCAAATTTGATGGTCGTAGCGAGGTTTATTGGGAGCCAGTTTAAATGCTGATGGTTTCATTTTTTCCACATTGCAATCACCAATTCATTTATAATGATATTTTGAAGCAGAAAACACGTCTAATGCCAGATTAAAGTAGTGCAAATTCATTATAAAAAGTGGCTTTATTATAAATTCTGTACAGTGAAAGGTGGTAAAAAGTACCTGGATAGGTGCAAAAAAAATCTGATGCATTGATATAAGTCAACAAAATGTTAGACAAAACAGAGCAAATGAGATTCAGCACCATGATGCGTATGTACTTCTTGAGCAGAGAAGTGTTCCAATAAACTTGTGAATAAGTGCTTTGCTTGGACCATAAGAGCAGGAGTGAGGTGCAGGTTTAACCTCAGGAATGACCTGTAAATGTTTTATTGTCACTTTCAAGACTGTTGGCAACATCGGTGGACTGGTGAATTTGAATAGTGCAGTTCATTATCAATTGATTCATATTCTCACTCTGCTCCAGCCACCCCACCCGTAATCTACACATACACACAACCCAGTAACTCAGTGGCCCGACTCAATTGCTGACCACGTCTTTCCTCGTTCCAAGGCCTCCCGATTTAAGGATTAAGTTCTGCTTGCAGAGCCCCCTGCTCCTCAAACAGGTGTGTCTGAACATTTTGACGTGGGTCTTGTAGTTGTCAACTGTGATCAGTGTGTGTGACAAGAGGCACACTCGCCTGCTGAGTACAGTTTCTACACCCCACCGGCTGCCTGTGACGAGGTGCACACCTGGCAGCTTGCATACACACGTGCGATTGAACACACACCTGGTAAAAAAAACACACCTGCCCCTGCTGTCAAAGCTGTTGAGTGGAGACAGGGTGCAGGCAAGGAGGTCCACCAGAACAGCAAAAATAAAAAACGGTCAATTATAGAGTCAAAGGAGCACAATAAAGATTCAGAGGGGCTGCCTAACAATTTATGCCTTCTTTCACCTTCAATTCACCTTCACCCAAGGGCGTAATTTACATTTTAACTTTCGGGGAGACATCTGGGAACTACTCAAGACTCCTCAATTATAGTCTGATTCATGTTCATAACACGAGGCATATGCTATGCAACCCTTTGGCACTCAACACAAATTAGTAGTATATAAACATAATTGCAGAGAGACAGTTGTACTTAACTTGACATCCTGACCTGGACAGTGTACAGAAAAAAGGGGCATAATGGTGACTGAGCAGGATGTGAATGTGGCGGCGGAGGTGCCAATTTGAATCTCCAGTGTTGCAGAAGAATTGAGACACGTCCAATTGTTGACTGTAGAAACATGAGCGAGAAAAGGAAATAATAATACAAAAAAAGTTTTTTGTATTCCCTTCCAAATGTTGTCATGATTTATAGATAACAAGTAAAAATGGCATGTCAAGTGGAAAAGGTCACACTGTAGGTGTACTTAAAATCAACGCCTACTCCACCGTTGAACTCTGGCGCTCTGGGTAAAAGTGTCAGCCGGAAC
Organism: Spondyliosoma cantharus; assembly: GCA_900302685.1. Classification (NCBI taxonomy): domain Eukaryota; kingdom Metazoa; phylum Chordata; class Actinopteri; order Spariformes; family Sparidae; genus Spondyliosoma; species Spondyliosoma cantharus. Next base: position 20,825 of record OMLP01003760.1, on the reverse strand, counting down.
ACCTTGAATGTAATGTTTTCATAATATGAACTATGTTCTATGATAAAATTCACTAAAGTTTATTTTTGCAAATGTTTAATGAATACCCACTTCCCTCATTAATCTCCCAGCTAAGCACACCGAAGATAAACAGTAAAGCTGTTAAACAGCTGAGCTGTCCCACATATTCAGGCCTTCTTATGAAAACCTGGAGGGCCGATACGCACTCCAGACTTGGCAGATCAGACTAACTCTGGTCTGAGGACTTCCCTAGTCTCTTTCTCCGGTAGTTCTCTGTCTCTCTCTCTCTCTCTCGCTCTCTTTCTTTTTCTTTTTTGGAATTCACCTCCGTAATTTATTTCATGCAGGAAAAAGACATTGTGGGCTCATAAATCACAAGCACTTTATATAAAAAGAAATGAAAGCCGCCTGCATGTGGGATGTTTTAACTCACATTCTTAGCAATTCAACATGTAATAAAAGAAATATGGAATTTTCACCTCAGGTCTCTATCAATAAAACAAATGTGAGCGGTGAATATGCTCTGTGTTCCTGCGCTCATGCCGTATTATGACATTTACATAACTTGATTTGTAAGCCAAGTCTGCGATGGTGAGGCAAACGGAGTGCACGTACAGTAACTCTGCTGAGTGTGATCTACACCCGGGCAAAGATAATTCTTATCACAGCAGATATATGGTTTAAGACCCTTTGATGACCGCGTTTCCCAGAACACTAAAAAAGGTTTGTCCACAGACAGGTTTATACTTCAGCTTAAATTTCATGCTTAAATCTTCCGCACTGGACATTACTTGTTCACTAATTTTTGCTTCATTGCCAAAACAAAAAACAGAGAGACTAAATACACTGTAGATGGAATTTTTCTGGAAAGCAACATGGGCTGACGTTCATTAATCACTCATACATGAGAGAGGTAATCAAAATAAATGAACCCTCGCACACTTTTTGATTTGTGTTCACCCTTAAAGGAGCCTACCTGTGGTCTCGGGCTAATTTGGGGCGCTATAGGCTACGTGGCAGCTTCATTTTATTTTCCCCCCGTCACATTGAATCCATCATTCTGCATACCGTTTGACTTATAGCATAACTGCCAGTCTGCTAAAGCCAGGCCCTGATCACTTTAATCTGTGCTGCTGTTTGCGGGTTTTAAACGATCAGGTTGTACGAGGCTACGGCGATCTCCCCCGTGGAGAGATCGTGTTACTCTGGGACACCACTGGCAGCTTCTACTACCTTCTCTTGCTCATTTATCATCTGATGGATGTAGATAGCCACTTATCCTCTAGATATGAAGGGAAACACATGATTTTCTGGTCGTGCAAAGGCAAAAGGAAGCGCATGATTTTCAAAGTGTGTAACTGATGAGAGATGTAAACCTGCTCTTATTCCTGGGAATGTATGTAAAAGTATCCTAAAGGCCTATCCCAGTCCAACCCAAAGTAAATTCAAAGCTGTTGTTTTACCACTTGGAGCACATTATTTTTGGGCTCTTTTTGAGAGGTTATAAACTGACACTTTTCCCCAAAACTGTCAGACGCTCTGGAAGTGCATCTGGCATTAATCTATAGGAGTTTAAATACACTGAGTTATTTATCTATTTTTCTAGCCTGAATGTTTTAATCCAAAAATAAGCCTTGTCTGTATGATCATTCATTGACTGTCGTAGGCTCTAGGGCAGGCATAGAAGCTCCTGTCTGCTCAAATGAGCTTTCAATCATACAGCTGCCATCTCAGGATCTCCGGTGTCGAGGCATAATGGCGTCTGCTGTGAAATGAGAAGGTTTTTGTTGTTTTTTTAACAGATGAAAGCTTGAAAAATATATGATTGTGCAACATATAACTACGTTACTGAAATGGATCAAGTGACATTGAGAAGACAGTTTTGGTTGGAGTTTGATGCACCACTGAAACACCCACTCAATTGGTGAGTTGGCAAAACTTCATACATGCTAGTTTATTAGCTTGTTTATTTGTTTGTTTGTTGAGTAAACCTACCTGATGGGGATTTATCTTGAAATAGTTTGTGTGAATACAACCATCAGAACCTAAGCCTCTGACGATGTGTGACATGACTATACGCTTAAAATGAGGCGTTTGCCTAATTTGCATGTAAAGTTTGATGAACTATCCGACCGGCCCGCCTAAGTCTCTTTCAGTCATGGATGTGGATTGCTGCTTTCGAATATGCCTCTACTTATGTGCGTGTGTGTGTGTGTGTGTGTGCATGCTTGCATCGATGCATGGTGGTGATTTGTGTACTCTCAAAGCCCTCTACGCTCAGGGGAACAGCCATATATAACCACAGTGTAGAAGACAACCATGTCCTCCCACTGTGTCTGTACAACCCTCACCTTTATTCTCAAACAGCAGACTACGGGGCTGAAATATGCAGTTGTGCACGTAATGACTGACTTTTACAGCAGAGGCTGCAAAATGCATCTGATGTCGCCGTGACGTTGCAGCTGTCAAGAAAAAAATGCACATCTGCAATGCTTTGAAATACAGTTCTGTAGACTACTACCGTTAATGAAAAGTCAAAGAAGAAGTCTGTGAGCTGGTTACAGCAGTAGGTTAAGTAAGTACACAGTCTCCCTCAAGCTACAGGGCAGAGGGACAGGTCTAAAAGGAATGTCAGTCTCCTAAAGCCCTTCGGGTAAGGACGTAGGAACCACGGTCTGACCGAGAACACCTGCACCTTATAGAGGCCAGTGTACAGAGAGCTTCAACATCCTGATCCAACATACACATTATGAATGTACGCTTTCACATAAACACACATGCATGGGCTGAACACACATGCAGAAACACACACAGACACACACACACAAATATGCACAAAAGCCATTTGTGCTTACACGCACCACACAAATCCATAGAAATATATACATGTACACAGCTTGTGTCATCTTTTCCATGGCTCCCTAACCTTTTTCTAACTTCAGTAACATTTTTTGCATCTTTTCCCTCAAAAGGTAAAGTGCAATGAAATACTATCCCCACGTTATAGAGATGGACAAGACCCAAAAATGCTCTACACTCCCTAAGAAACTTCCCCTCTGCTCCTTTTCAGACTTTCAGGAGGGGGGAAAAAAAGCTTCTTCTGGAGACAGTGAGTTATTTGTACAGGTCTGCAGCATGTCTGCGAGCTGGGATGGGTGACTGGTTTTACTGGTCTGCCTCTGCTCCCCTCAGAGAGACAAAGTGAGCGGAACAGAATGATCCTGGGCGTAATGGTGGAAACAATTTTCCTGGGCAGACCTGTATGTGGGGCCTTTCGGTGAACTTCCTCATTAGTGTAGCTTGCTAGAAATGCTATTGATTGTGCAGGATGTCTTCGGACCGAGTTCAGATTTATTAAGTCTGAGATTCCAACACAATGTACAGAAGCAAGCTCTGTCCTTTGCGCGGCCATTCGAATCGTAACACCTGGCGAACTTCAGGTTTCTCTCGTCAAAACGAGAGTTTAGCCGAGATTCAGACAACTTCCAATATGTGTGTTTTGGTTCCTTGCCATCTTATGCGGTTTCATTCAAGCGGTATAAAAAGAGGTGGCACAGCAGGATACCTTTATAATCTAATCGTTTCTCATTAGCCTCGCCTCAGGGCTGATGGCAGACGGCACTATGCATCAGGTTAACACACCGCCTAAGTTAGTCTTAGCTTGTTTTCCTAGGCAGACGCCACTCCGTGGCTCTCCAGCAGTCATTAAGAACCACAGCACGAGTGATGAGCTAAAGGCTAAACTGGAGACCGGCCGGGAATCAGAGCGCTAAAAACACACACACAGCTCTCAGACAGTGACGGCTGGGCCCCGTCCAACACCAACCTTTAACGTCGCAGCACCTGATGTAGCTCCTTGCAAAATGGCCGCACACGCATGAGACTCCACGGGATCAGAATGATGCGCTGTTACAAGGACAGAGGACTGTTCTCACTTTTCTTTTCTGGCTGTCTTCTGTGTAAACAGGAATCGTTTTTGTTGACATCCAAAAGAAGGAAGAGAGGGAGAGATATATCGTAGAAAGGGCTGTGAAGAGAAGGGAGACAGTGAGGGAACTATTGAGACCAGATATTTCCCCTGTTTCGCTGCAGGGCTGCATACATTTTGTCCATGTTGTATATTTGAGCTTTGGTGTCGGAAAGGCCTTCCTTATTGCATTATCCACCTCCGAAAGCCAATCTGACATGCTTTCAGGTTTCTGACCTAAGTAGCGTTTTGTTTTTTCATCATTACAGCCTTTTCTTGACAACTCTGGACATTTATCCATTAATAATCAATAAAACAGGAGAAAAAGAAAAAAGGATTAATGCCACATTATGTTTGTGCTGAAAAAACAGAACTGAATGTGCTTTAGGGGGTAATACACCGTGTCACATGCATTTCACATTTAGAATTCAAAAGTCAAACATGGTTTCTATGCCATTTACCGCTGCTGTTTCATCTTATTTGCTGTGAAATCGACTCCCACTCGGCATATATGGGCTGGAGTGGAAAACGAATAGAGACTCCAAGCGCATGTGAGGTATGTTTCCTATGAATAAGATAACTGGCCTTTCTCTCAGCTTTGAGCTCATGTCAGACTATATGAAGTCAAAGTGTATGGGTTTTTTGGAATCAAAAGTGCATTATTATTCCCTGTGTCAGTAATGAATAATGTTTTCCATCTCTCAAGGATGAAGCCTCGGGGGAACTTTACATGTAATGATGTGCACTGTTACACCGTATGTATTCGCATCTGTGTATGTGTATGTGTGTGTGTGTGTGTGTGTGTCTGTCTGTCTGTGTGTCTGTGTCTGTGTCTATGTGTGTGGGGGTGGGTGTGTGCATACATTTCTGAATGTGTCTGAGGGGCCTTGGGGAAGCCAATTTCTGGGTGTAAGAAGACCTAAAGCTGGTCCTCTCATTCAGCCTGACACTGTGGCCAATCATAACCTTTCCCTGGGTTCCCTCTGTAACTCAGATCAAGCTTAAGGGGGCCCAGAAAGCCACTCCATGGGCTTGCACACACACACAAACTCACACACATCACCAGCCCAGTGCCAGAACCCATTCATCAGGCCCTCATAGCTGGGCCCTGTCAACCTCCAGCCCCAGGCCTGTAGGCCTCAAGCCAGGGGCTTGAGTTCCGGGCTCCCCGCCAGTCTGTCATGGTGCTGGGCCACGGGCCAGCCTTCCATCAGCTTTGATGTGCGCTGCATAACGAAATGGCTAAAGAAGGGTGGCCCCTCAGCACAGGAGTTACGCAGCACACTGAGCGGGTCAGTGAGCAACCATAAGCATTCAGCGTATGCATACACACACCGAGTGTAGACTTCTCCAAAACATGGTTTGGGGAAGGGTTTTGGATTTTTTTATTTTTTTTGTTTAAGTTTCCATTGCATATGCTCCTTTCACAGTTATAAAATCAAATTGAAGGTTGAAATATATTGTATTCCAATATGATTAAGTTGGCTTAATTGTTTGATTTGGAGGATTTATAGAACTATCTAATTAACATTGCGATAAATACACATTTTTTTATTGCTCCACATGCTGAGCTATAATTTGTCAGATTTTCATCATGTTGAAGACTCAAGTACAGCGTTTATGGCTCCGGTGCACTGGAGGCCTGAGAGATTGATTACATCGGAGGAAAGCAGGCAAAGCCAATGAACTGTTGAATTATGTTGTGTTTTAAAGTCGTGTGCCAACTCTCATCTGCATGGACAGGTCGGTCCCCCTCTCTCCGTCTCACTCTTTCACCCAACACATAAATAGTCACAGGCACTCGTGTACAGAAACCTCACATCTACACTCTCACACACGAATGTAACAACGGATTGCGCAACGCTCATTGCGAAAGGTTCCGCTGGATTAAAACCAACATTCACGTTTCAAGAACAACAACCGTTGATAAGTATGTATGTGCTGATCGACACTTGTTGGGTATTTCCAATATGATATGAACAATGAATGGAAAAAATGTGGTGTTTTGATCTAATCTGAGCCATAGTTTTGCTAACCGTCGTCTGACCTTGATACCGCCAGAGGAGGAAATGATTTCTACCAAAACACTGGACTGCAGCATCACATCATATCTCTGGCTGCTTTTTGTTTGCTTTGTTTTGTTTTTGGTCCCTCTCTATCTCTCGTTTTTTCTTATCTTCCATTTTTTTTTGTTTCTTCTCTCTCTCTGCTTTATATCACAAGGAATGTTTTTTGAGCAGCTCCTCCGTCATCCTGTTAAGCAGAATCTATTAGAGCTGATGAGAAAGAGTATCCATCTTTCTCTGAGGTTAGCAGGGCTCGGCTGGAAAGGCTACTGGAACCAGCAACTCCGATGCATTGGTCTTAAACTCGGTTCCTCTTCGGGGAACCCAAGAAACGAACTATGTTCTTGTTTGAAACATTCAAAATCTCCCCTTCCAGTGTTTATCTGCAGGAGTGGTCTTAAAACAACAGTAAAGAAGTACTACTAATATGTGACGGCCATATTTCAGAAAATCTTCCGAGGCTTGCCAAATCAGACAAATAAACACGACATACAATATGTGGGAATAAGGCGGCCCTTTCTGAGCCCCCCTCTAAGAGAAGTCAAAGCCAATAGGAAGTGCGAATGTTCCACGAGCAGACACAGGGCCTTACAGAAGGATATTCACCTTTAAAAAGGTGTTAGGTTTATTGGATCTGGTGGGACATTACCTGCATATCCAGCTATGCCATTTTCCGTCTGCACTGTGTCGATTCATTAACCACAAAGACCTCAGTGTAAAGACCCTGTTTAAACACCTTATTTCATTAAGTGCTTTTTAATGAGGGCGCTAACTAGCCCGGGTGTCAGTCATCAGGAAAAAGACGGCCAAAGCTCTTGGAAAAATGTGTTTTTTTTTGTGGTCTATTACATTTTTCCTGTGATGGTAAAAGTTATGATGAGTGTGCGTGTCAATTCCTCTCTGCTTCTCAGTCCAAGCGCATCTTGTGTGACCTGTGTTGGCGTGTTTTTTTTTTGTTTTTTTTTTGTTGCATGGCTGTTCCTCAATAAAGGAACTGGCAGTGGAACAGTTCTTTCTGCTTCACAATTGCATGACTCGGGCTTCATGCTCTCTTGCAGTAATGAAACGGCCCATTTGCTGTGTTTGTTTTCAACACAGCAAATTGGTTTGTCTTGTTCTCCGATTGACTTGACAAATCTTCAGGCCGTGGCTCATCTTCACTCAGCGCTTAATTCTTGGCACTCAGTTCCAATTCCATTTCAAGTATCAGGTTTTCCCTGCGCTCAACTGTAAAAAAAGCCTGTGTCCCAGCCTACACAACCAGCCATTTACAATTCGAGTTCTTTATACCAAATGCATTCCATTATTCCATTTTTCTCATTTGGCGTAATCAATTCCATGTCAGTGGCAAGAGAAAAGAATCAATTTCTTCATATTTTTATTCTATTCTCTGTAATATTTAAAAAAAACGTTTTCAGAGATTGGTTGGGTTGGATGAGAGCCTTTGAGAGAACTGGCCCCCCAGTTGATTGATTGCCACTGGTGGCCAAGGACTCACAGGGATCCCTCTTAAACCTGAACATCAACACTTCTCTGATATGCTTCATTAATACAAGCGTTAAAGCAAATTACTTCATCTCAGGGAACGGGAGCGCATCAGTCACTGTCCATCTGCTTCCCCTGCCGCTTCCTCTCCCTGTGTTTAACCCCTCAGTACAGTGAAATCGAGTGTGTTCAGCTTCTTTTGAGGTCTGACATGACTGCAACCACAATACAGGTTTGCCCTCTGTACCTGTTGTAGTCACATTTCAAAACAAGTTTGTGCTACTTGCTTTCAGTTTGTATAAACAAGTTCTGCTTCTGCAAGGCTGAGGGGTCATGTCAGGTGAAACTTCAAACTTCAATAACAGAGTGATGAGTGCACCAAATACTGGACAGAGTTAGCAGCTAGCCGGTGAGCATTACGGAGCATTTTGCAGGTAGAAAGCCAGATATTTGCCTAAGGAGTTGGTAGAAAAAAAAGTGAATATTGGAGTTACATTTGCAAAGGTGGACAGAAACATGATTCCAAATGAATGTTTATGTTATTCTGTCGACACCTGGAAGAGTAAACGAACAGCTGTTTGCCACCAGGTATGCCAACCTAAAAGGTGCTGAAATGCCAATGCTGTGATCACAAGCTTTGTCCCCACGTAGCCAAAAAAATGCTAGTCAAGGTTTAAAGGTGTAATTTGTAAGAAATGGCCAGAAATCAGAGTTAACTCCAAAATTATTTGGGGCAGCATAACCACGTCATGCTGCTTACTATCAGCAATAGGTTTGCTGTAGCTATCTTTGGCTGTAGGCCTACTGTTAAGCTGCAGATAGCAAGTAGCTCAGCTAGCCTTGGAGCCTGCTTGCACCACAACCCTGGGTGATGGGGGAGTCGCAGTGGGCAACAGGGCTCAGTCACGTCAGCCAGTCACCAGACTAGGACTGAGCGCAGCACACGACAACGACGGATGCCAGTTCAAAGACTGGGGTTACAGAACGGAGGCGATTTACAGCAGCTCTGACTAGGACTGACTATGAGAAGATGAGGCACGAATCAGCAGAGGACAGGAGAGATTGTGGGTGAAAAAGGGTTAATTTTCACATCTTATTCTGTAAATTGAGGATTTCTAGTATGTTTCACAATAAGTTAACAAGGCAATTTGGCTTGTCTTAGTTTGATCAAAGAGAGAAACTTGAATTCCGACATTCTGTTTTTAGTAAGGAAGAAATATATATATAATGTATATAATACCTAATTTTCTTACATTTTGTTTACCTATTAGACTAAGTCACAAACTCTCTGCTTTTATCTCCCAATTGAACTACGGAGGCTATCAAAAAATCACATCTTCAGGTTTAGGAGACGGGACAAGACTTCTTTGATCTAATGTCAACACTGTTGTTTCTTTCTGATAATTTTGGCTACAATGTTGAATGTTTTAAACTACAACTCTGGCCCTATCTTACAAATCGCCCCATAAATGACCGTATACTGGAGGATATATTCTGTACTATGAACACCCCAGAGGGTTGCAAGAAAAACACTTTTCTCATGGAGATAAGTAACAGGTTGTGCTCCCCAAAGTTCTCAAATTCCTGAACATGTTTCCTGCATACATCCGGAGTCTGCTTTTATAGCTAATATCTTTTTCAACAAATATTTTGCCGTTTGTCATGTTGCATAGTTCGGCTTTTTTGCACTGTATTCAACCATCTCTTCCAAATATTGGGGAGCATCACGGGAGATGTAGATGTAAAGTTAGTGGTAGACACCGAGGATGAGGATGGAAAAGGAAGCTCAATAACTACCATATGATAGTTTAACCATAACTGGGCTGAGCTGCACTGATGTCGGAGCAACCCCAGGGGCCCACTTTAGCGTAATCCACGAAGGCTTAGCAGGCTGACAGAATCACTCAGCTACTGGCTCTGACCTGGCACTCAGCTCCCTGTGGGGCAGGGCTACACACACACACACACACACACACACACACACACACACACACACACACAGACACACACACACACACACACATATGCACATCACTACCGCCACAGGAGAGCAGAAAAGAAAGAGAAGATCCCATGGCAAACCACAAACAAGTACGTTTGTTCTGGGCTTGTAAACATGTGTCATTTTGTAATATATTGCATGCAAGGAAGCCATAACGCAAAGATGTGATGACAGTGAGTGTGTATGTAACCAACACTAACTTAAAAAGGGAGCTGAAGCACAAAGCCTCAGCGTATGGAAGAGCAGCAGATCGGATGTCAAAGTGGAATACTCCACAGTCAATGTTTACCTTTTTCATGAAAGGCCTGTGAAATCGATTGCAGCAGAGAATTGATTAAAATGCTGAAGAAGAAAAAAACGTAATTTGGCAAGACCGTCATTCTGCGTGACGCTTGAGTCCGAATAACAGATTGTGATCTTTTACTGTCCTGTGAAGGTGAATATGTTTCCACATCTGTGAGCAATAAAGGGAGATGATCTGCAGTGCACCGCTTCAGTGCTGCACACACACACATACACACAGCTTTTCTACCGTGTTTACATTTCCAGTCGCAATTATATCCACCATCCTGCTGCTTTGCAACTATATTAACTACTAAACACTCTAATTGACGACTATAGCCAGTTCAACTCTGTTCAAGAACTCGCTTCTGGGATTGGAATAAATAATTGAACTGATCCTGACTCCTCTTCTCTAACACACATACACTCATGCACACACACACACAAAAGCCTCAGTCATGCACATTGAGGAATTGTGACCTTTATGTATAACCTTTCTATTTTCAGCCCGAGTTGTGCCCCATTGAAACAACTTGTGGTGCAAGTGGTTTCTTGGGGGGGAACACTGGGGTAGGGCTGGCAGTGAAGGAAGGGGGGGAGCCGGTAACTCTGTGGCACCGACCCGTCTCTCTGATCCAGTCCAGACTGTTTGCGACGTCACGGTGCGGCGTCCTGCCCTCTCTCTCTAAAACACGCGACCACAATCCCAAATAGCTCTAAATGCAGCTCTGCGGCGCGCTCTCATTTTGGCCCTGTTGACGCTTTATGAGACTTTTACAGTAAGAGTCGGGGAATGGAACAAGCTCCACTTTGGTCAGGAGGGATGAGCCTTGCCAGAGCTGTTGCAGTGACAGCTCATGTATTCTGTTTTCTGAGCACAAAACTGGCCTGTGCTGATCAATAGAGAGCGTTTGTGAGATTGTTTTCTGTTGTGACAGTTTTATGGGGCCTCAAGGCGGAATCTCCTGACATATACATCAGAATTAACCCAGCCATGATGTAGAGTGGTAAAAAAAAAGGGGGGGGGATGGGCCAGAGTTCAGCCTGAGGTTTTGTTTCACAGATGGTAAAATGCGGTGTTAATGCATTACATATATACAGTACGTGCAGCCTGGTATACTGCAGCTACAGTAGAACATTACTTCAGCCTTTTCAACGGCAGGAACAGAATCTACAAAATATTTATGAATCTACGAGGCTGCGGTCAGCAGATCTGGCTTTGGCGGAGCGAGGTTGCCTTATATCAACCAGCTGCTTTGTTTTAGGAAAACACAACTTGTCACGTAATCGTCCTGAAGAACCTCGGAGGAATTTTAATGCAGGGGAAGAAGAATAGAGTAGAAACCACTTGATAAGCCGAGCGAACCTCAGTTTTTATCCCGCCTGTCCCATTCATCATCATAATTATCACCTTTGCACGAATACAAAAACACGCACGCACGCACAAGGATGCAACCAAGCATTTAAGGCGCAGTAAACGCTCGACTTATTTGCATATTTCAACATGATTCTTTTCGGGGAAGGGAAACTTTTCCTGTAAACATTTGTTACTGTTTATTTTTCTTTGAGAAAATGAGATTTAAAAAGAATGCAGCGCAAAGTGAGAAAGATGGAAGACAGGCTGCTGTTTTCCTGGATAAACTGTGAAGAGCGGATGAAAAAACTGGGGCGCAGAGGTTCAGGGCGGCTTAAATTATCCGCCAAGCGCCTCCTTCTTTAAGTGTGTGTGCACTTTCGAAGCTCTTGCGGCGAATGCTTAATTGCGTGTGTGCAAAGAAGCCCTAAAAAAGACACCGTTGTTCTCTGCAGAACAGGCGTATAAATATTTACACAGTTGCCCGCACTATCTGTCAAACGGTAGGTGGGAGCAGAGGCAGGGGCAGGTGGAGAAAAGGCCTGCCGGGTTCAGACATCCAAGCATTTTCGTTTGAACATTTGAAAGTATCCACACCTCCTCCTCCTCCTCCTCCTCCTCCTCCTCCTCTGGCTGAGTGAGCTGGGTTAAGTCGTACCTGTGCACCTGTGGGTTTCAGGTTGCCCAGGCCTGGTCTATCTGTGCACCTGGGTTTCTGTTTATGCTTCCCGCTGGAGGAGTCCTGCTGGTATGAAGTCAGTCACTCACTCTGACGTCCCGAGGAGCCTCGCCCGGCACGCACAAGTAGTTTCTCACATTCATGCATAGAAGAAATCCAGAGTTGAAAGGTCATGTCATATCCTTATGAACCCTGCTGTTGGCAGAAAGTTCAAATAAAACAAAATAATAAAATAAACTCTTGCTGGCCTTGGTCTCCTTTGAGCCTTTTTAAAAACTTTTTTTCTCTTTCTCCCTACTTGCTAACCTTGCATCTTTCTCCTCTGATTTCCTTTATTGGCCTATGTGACACTGATCAGAAACATAAACAGTTTTCATGATGTAACATATTTTGTGCAAGTGTGTGCACATGTAAGTGCACACACACACACTGGCCAGTTGACAGGGTCACATATGGGATGTGCTCCTAAAGTCAGTATCATTTTACCAATGTAAATATTAGTCAATGTCAGGACTGTTTACGCTGTAATGGCAGTCCTTCAGCTCTACTTTCCTCGAAGCACTTTTCTCTGCTCCCCTCTCATCCAGCCCTCATGTAATCCCCTGTCTCTCATTACCCAATCTTCTCTCCTGTTCTCTGCATCTCCTCTTGAGCTCCAGCAGTCCCTGACAAGGCCCAGTCTTCTTCCAGACAGCCCCGTCCCCCCCCTCTAAAAAAAAAAAAAAAATCCCCCTCTTCCTATTCTCCTGACACATTATGATTAATCATTCCATTAACTGATCCACCGTTGTTGGATCGCTGAGGGGCGCTTATGGTACAACCTCAACCGTCCTCATGAGAGACACCCAATCTTCAGGCCATCTTCCAAAGCTCTCAAACAAACCCTCCTCATCTTTGTTCACTGCACGCCTAAAACAGCTGTCATCCGATGTGGGTTTGACTGGCTGTCACTAAATCTGCCCAAGGGGTGAGGAGACTGAATGAAGAAATGAAACCTGGTGCAGAAAAATCCTAAAATGCTGTTTGATTTAAAAGAAAAGGAAAAGTTACATGTTGCTGTGTTGGAATCTGTGATCAAATCTTTAAGGGGATTTAGTAATGGGAATGCAGAAAGGAAAAGGTTTATGCAAGAAGATTAAAGGGACCATTCGCCCCACAAAATCCAAAAAACACATTTCTTCTTACCTGTAGGGATATTTATCCCCTAGATTGTTTTGGTGCGAGCTGCCGAGGGAGTTGTGGAGCTATTGGCTGAAGAGTTGTCTGCCTTCTCTATCCCAAAAAAAAAAAATTTAACTACATAGCACTTGTGGGGCTAAAAACACCTAAAAATACATCTGAAAAGCAAAAACAGCAACATCTCTGTCCAAGTCATGACCCAGTTACTTAAAGTTAATCCACAAACAGGCTTGTGAGCAGTTTCATGTGGGAACTACTTTTTCTCTACCGAAGTACAACGTATCACTGCACAGAAAGAAGTGTGCATCAACCCAGCACATGAACGAGGTCCTGCTCGGCAAACAAATTCTGTGGATTATCATGAGTAACCAGGTCGTGATTTCTGGATAGACACACAGTTGTTTGAGTGCTATCTAGTTCCATTGCATTCAAGAGAAGGCAGACATCTCTGCAGTCAGTATGTCAAAACTCACAACAATCTTGATGGATAAATAACGCATACATATTTTTGATTTTGGGGTGAACTGTCCCTTTAAATAATATGTAGTAATAATAGTAGTGTAGTAATATGTATAATATATGTAGTAGTAATGTAGTCACAGACATAGTGATGAATAAATACTGTGAGTAAATACTTCTGTGCTGGTTTTACATTTGATATTTATTGAAAACAAAAAGTAGAGCGTTGAGCCAATTTATAAAAAGTAACAAAATATCAGCTATAACACATTACATTTAACAAACCTCAAATTCATGGAGAAGCTTATAAATATACATAGTTGGATTGGAAAGAAAAAAAACTGTTGGTCTATTGAGAATCATCACAGGGATAGTGAGCAGTTCACTGGAGTGGTACTGGAAATCTGTGGGCGACAATCAAATCTGAACATCTGTGATATACATATATAGATATATATATATATATATATATATATTTATGTGTGTGTGTGAAGATGAACTTGAGTGAGAAGAAAGAATCTGTGTGTCAAAACAATAAGGTGCATTTCCCTTTACAAAAACAGTGAAGAGCCGCATTAGTGACAACTAAATCTTTTTTTTTTTTTTTTTTTCAGAAAAA
>OMLP01003757.1:41844-65460 GCA_900302685.1 Spondyliosoma cantharus | reverse complement strand
CGGGTGCAACGCTCCTATCCTCGGGGGACCCAAAGGGACGAAAAGGTGAAAGTCAAAAGTTGTGCAAGATAAAAAAGATTTGCTTTACCGTAAAGTGTCGCCACCTTGCAAGAAAAAGGTCACTGGGGACCGGGTGATGATTGAAGCTGAAATCAGAGTATTCATCACTCTATTCTCTATTCCAAGTAAAAGGACCCTTGCAGGCGACCGGCGGGTGTTTTGCATCTGCAACAAACAACTGCCGCGTGCAGATTAAAGGGGCAGTATGTAGTTTTGGAGAAGCAATCCAAACTCAGACTATAACTCTTGATATTTACAGCATTAATGAGGTAATGATGCAAACTCAGAAATATTCATCTTTTCCGTAACTGAACAAACAAGCTGAGCGCTGTTGGACGCTAGAAAGGTGGCAACATACCAATAAAGTAAAACCCTCAAACCCTCAAAAGGTTTTCCAAAACGACATGGTGCAGCTTGAAGGCCGTACCGGACGCACGCAGTACAGCTCGGTCAGACAGTGCACCCGCTGCCTCTGAGGGCTGAAGTCTGACACCACTGCTTGTTGTTACTGTAAGGCTCGATTCTCTGCAGCGACACAGCCCGTCTCCCCACACCATATTCCGGTTTGCATGCACACACTGTAAACTAACAGGTGGGTTACATCTAGCTGTCTGACATATAGCAAATGCTATGGGAAGAATCCAGAGGCTCTCACGATACCTCGCCCTCTCTGTCCCCACTTGTTACTCATACAGTATATATATATAGAAAGGAATCTAGTGTTTCACTCTCATTCGTGAGACACGTTACGTGACCCAAATGCAGCTATTTGACAGATAAAAGGCCGTGGAAAACTATTTGAATTTTACCCCGAGGGATGAGTGAGCTCCTGTCGTAAGCATCGTTTCTCAATGACCCTTTTCTGTAAGGCCTCCTGGTGAGGCCTGTTTCCCAAATGTGCAAAGTCAACAGCGAAATTACAGAACTTTGGATGGCTGGCGAGTTGTGAAAAAAGGGGGAAAATAAGTATCGGATCATATTTAGCTGCAGGCTGTGGACAGCCCTCGGTTATAAGGAAAAGAGGAGCACCACGGTGTCGGAGGAAGGATATGCATGAGAATGAACTTTGTTGGCATGAAATCAAAGCAGGAGAGATGGAGTAGTAGTAAAGAAGTTAAACAGGGGCTTTTGTCAGGATCCAAGAGTTTGCCCTTCAGAGGAAAGGTGATACTGTACTGAACGTCACTGGAAAGACCAATAGGTTGCAAGAGCTGTTATGTAATGAGACCCCCCCACCCCCATCAGAGCTCAAATATGAATGTTGTACTCAGGGGATGTAATGCTAGTAAGAAACCCGCAGTTTACCACCACTGCAGCTCGACTTATAGCATCCCTTCTCTGTTTCAGAGCCAACTAATGCCGATAGTTCCAAACATAGGCGAGCCAAGCAGTCAGCAGGCCAGTGATGTCACATGCATGCCATAGCTCAAGAGCTGGGCGGTGCTGGCGGGTCTGCTGCATACCGACACCACATGACCCTCTCCGCCCCCCCCCCAACAAAAAAGGCATTCGGGATTCAGCTCCCAAGAGGACAAACGCAGACTTGTAACATCAACCCTGTGTTCTCTGCCTCGTCCTTCACAGTCAGGTGACGGTATGTGACGAGACAATTCTTCCTAGTCTCGCTTCCACCCCCCCTTCACCTTGTCGCGAGCTCGATCAAAAAGTTAAACGAGGACGAGGACGAGTGCCGCTGCGAAAAGGGCCTGCACGTTTTTGTTTTTTTTAAATACAAGACAATATTCCATCAGTCGTGTAACGCGAGTGCAGGGCCTCGATGAGCACGCTGCAGCAGATCATGTTTTGGTACCTGGCACGATTCAACCACATCAGCTCTGGATAAACATCTTTAGAGACACATGCGGTTGTTATTAGCTGGGAAAGTGTTTTATAACACATGATGGGAGCAGTGGAGCTGGTAAACCCATTAGGAGATGATCTATAATTAGGCCATTAGGGCAATGCTTGAAAACCGCTGCAAAACTTCTAGAAGACACTCGCACAGGCCCTCTGCAGCCGGGCGATTGGCTGAGATATAAGCCGACGTGACATGATGTAAGGAACAGTAATGATGCCAGCGTTCTCAATAAAGCGGCGATAAGGCGTCATGTTCCAGAAAGCCCCGATTTAGCTTTAGATTTCAGGCGACTCATGGGTGAGTATCTGCTGACCTCTGCTGGTCAAAGTGGAGTAAGTCTTTATGGAGACGCATCCAGAACATTCAGCCGCAACAACGCCGCATGTTTTTCAATTTCTACCTTTGCAAGGTGATCTGCAGAACACGTTTCTCTTGGACAAGTACAAGTCCATCGTTGTATCAAGTCGCGAGAGCCCCGTCAGCCTCAAGAAACGGTATACTGTGATATTGCTGTCGTTGATTGAGCTGGAAATTTTGGTCTAATGCCATCCAAGAACAGTCAGAAGTTGTTCAGCACAGCTCTCTTCCTGGAAGCATGACTCTGCATCTTGCTGTGATGGGGTCCGGCCAGCAGCTCTAGTAATGCAAAAACTAGTAGTCATTATTCAAGCCGTTACGCTCTCTGTTGTTGTCACACGCTTTCCCAGAATCCTCCGGCCTCCCGAACGTTAAGTGTTGATTTATGGCAGGCTGCCGGCTTTCAAGTGGCCAATTGTAGAGGATTAAAGCATCTTCCTCTGCATCGGCTGATATTTCCTGCTCTCCCTCCTCCCCTCTGTGTTATTGGAAGGGAGTGCAGATTTGTATCAGGAAACGGACGCCTTGCTGATAAGCTCTTATTCAGCCAGGAAGGAGAAATCCGCTGGTTTCATTCCAACATAATGCAGGTAATGCGCTGTGTTTGTCAAGCAAAGGAATTTTCAGTCTGTTGCGCGGCTCAATAGATCTAAAAGCTCCACTTCTTGTCAAGCTTCTCTAAAGGCCATCAGCGCAGCGCACTTTCTAGTAAACTGAAAGCTTTGTGGTAATTTCCCCTCAAGCACATTGAGAGGACTGTGCTAACCACACACAAGCAAAACAGCGACGCAGAGCCTCAGCATGTGTCTTTGTTTCAGCTGGTACTTCTTGTGTTCTCATTCCTGGAAATCACATATAGAGAACTACACTGGAGGAGGATGCCTGGATGACAATATACCCACCTATTATGGACTATGAATAATTCACATGTTCCAGGGAGTTGTAAAGCTGAATGTGTAATCATTATCTGCTCCTCTATTTAAGTCAATAGGCTCAAATAGAAGTGCTGACAGTGTCGAAACATTTCACTTATTCTAAATACTTTGGTTTTCAGTTAAACCTCCCACCTCTAATAGGCCTGAATAGAGTGTCTGCAGCCATGCTAGCAGCTCTGTGAGGCCGTGCTGCTCATGGCGCTTTTGAGCTACGGCATCATGCCAACCTTCTCGCGATGACAAACGCTAACATGCTAAGAAAGAATCACGTTTACCATCTTCGCCATCTTAGTTTAGCGTGTTCGCACGCTAAACTAACTAACTAACTAGAGACTATCTTGCGATGAGATCACAGCTGCCGGGACACCTGTCGAAATGTTCACGATCCAATCTGTTACCACTAGTTATTACTATGTTATTACATGATTGCTCAATATTCATCAGACAAACTGTACCGAACGCCAAGCCTGGCCTTTATTTCTCTACTACAACGCTGTAAAGTTGTCTGACTGCATCTTTCACCGTTATCTATCTATCTATCTGTCTATCTGTCTATCTATCTATCTATCTATCTATCTATCTATCTATCTATCTATCTATCTATCTATCTGTCTGTCTGTCTGTCTGTCTGTCTGTCTGTCTGTCTGTCTGTCTATCTAGAGACAGATCTATCTATCTATCTATCTATCTATCTATCTATCTATCTATCTATCTATCTATCTATCTATCTATCTATCTATAAGACAGATAAGCCATATAAACAGTTCCCACTACATTAGGTGTTCCAATGAATATATAAAGGAATGTGGCCCCTCTCCCACTTCCTATGTCACAAGTTTAGTCCCCTTGCTCGGACCACACCCACCTATGAGCTCTTCATTTCTGTCTCGACAGCTGTAAAGTTCTGTGTATCTGCATGTAACTGTATCTTGCGCGGTAGTGATGCTATCGAGACAGGAATCTGTCCACTGAGAGACAGACTGACGTTCGGATGTGTGGGCATATAAACACCTGGCAAAAACTGTGACAGTAGAACAGTATTGTATTTAGATCTAAATACAAAGGCTGATGGGCACGCTGTCAGTTTTGCAGAAATGTGTGATGGGCCTTCGAGTCTTACTTTCAGAGTCACCTGTCCAGTTGTTGTTGAGGTATTTCACTCAAACCATATGGGCTTCATCCTCTGGGAACCATTAATCTTTATATCAATCTATCCATTAGCTGTCACATTATGTATGAATATATTCTAGTCTGGACCAAGCAGCCTACGTTGACTCACCGGTTGCCATGCCATACCATCCCAAGAACCATTCGTGCTAACGTGGCTAAAACAGCACACGTTCCTTTGACCTACAGCCTCTCTTACTTCGGTTAATCTCGCAGTTTTCTCTGGAAAGTAAAGGGATATAAGACTTCTCCACACAACGAACTGTGAAATAGCCAGACACCATCTGTCTGAAATATTGGTTTTCCCCTCTAATCCGCTGCTTTACATTCTGGGAATGGAGCAGAGATTGTAATTGGAAGAGAATATTTGGCCAACAGCAATCGGAGGAATTATTGTTGCTCCTCGGAAGGCAGTGAAGGGCACTCGGACTCATGTGTGCTTATTGGTAATGATACAGTCTGCAAAGAGAGTATGCAAAGCTCTCTTTTCGCTTTTTCTAATTGACTTCTTAAGACACAATTTACCAGAGATTGAAGTCATCGTCTCCATTCAAACACAGAAATCACAACGCATACATCTTTGAAATGTTCGAACAATGTAGGATATAGACTCAAACCTAACTCGCCTCGTAATCTCTGTCACAAGTGTCAACGTTTACACATAAATGGTTGCACAGCTCTCAAGTCGTATCGACTCAGTGGTACATTACCGCCATCTGCTGGTTTTAAAGTGATAATGTTTTCATACGTCAGGGGGAAAAAAAAGGGGGATTTGCCTTGTAAAAACAAATCAAATCTGGATCTGTTTTCCAAGACCACATGTGTCCAAAGACCCCCAGTTTAAAATGTGAGGAGGCTGAGAAGTTCCCCCTACATACCTTCCTCTCTCTGTGTCCGTTCCTTTCTAACTGTCCATTTATTATGTTAAAAATCATCTCCTGGTGCTCAGGGTTATTATCACAGGGAGTTTCGGGGGAAGAGGTGTTTGCCAAACCCAAGGTGGGAAACTCATTCGGGGGATGAGTGCACTTGGTAAAACATCTCGGGCTCCAAAATCATCTAAAAGCACAAGGACCGGTCCGCAGATCGCCTGGACATGAGGAAAAACATGAAAGTGAGAATATATGTGCTGGCAGACTCTGTCGGTGGACATGTTGGCTGATGGTCTGTGTGGTGAAATATTATTTGAATTGTTGGCCCGTCCTCCTCTTTTCACAACTATTCAGTTATGTCCCAGGTCGACTTCGGGTTTCCGCTCAGCATTTCCCAACGTGAAAAGAAACATAGCCGAAAATAAAAGGAGACGATAGAGGAGGAAGAAGGGGAATTAAAGGTATGTAAATAAACAGACACGCTAAAACTGTCGTCTTTTATTCCCCTCTAATTCCTGCTGTTTTCTACATAGAGGAGACATTATCTTTTTTTCGCCAGTGTCAGCAACAGGTGTGCGTTGCAAGAACAGGTTCCAACGAGGCGTGACGTGCCCTCACAGATACATGTCAACAGCACATCAATAACACACACGCTCTCTCACACCAGACCGTGGTGTCAGGTCTACAGGCAGGAAACTGTAATACCACATGCTTCCTCTCCCACAAAAAAAAAAACCCTTGTCGCTGAACTCAGACCACCCAGTGTGAAGAAGTGCAAACAAACACCACTTCATTACAGTGTGTTTCTGCACGTGAGACTTGTCATCGACAATATCTGGTCTGTGCTCCTGCGGGACAGGTCCCAGGGTCCGTACGACACAGTTAGTGATACCACTGTTTATTTATGCCGGGGTTGCTGTAAGACACATGCTGTGCCTTCACATGACAAGCGCATATGTTGCATTCGTTAAAGGAGGTCTTATTATGTTACATAGTATAAAGTTTCAGACATTATAGTAGTATATTTGCGTGAAACTATTGTATAATTTGTCATACAATTTCCATAAATATGACTGCAGAATGAATTACTTGAGCCTCAAATTCAGCTTTGCCTGCTAATAAATGAGTGTGATGAGTGAATACTTTAAGGTGCCTTATGTAAGAATTGGCCACCTGTTGAGTTCATACTCCAAACAAACAGGGGGCAGCATGTCAACAGAGTAACCGCTAACTGCTGTAAACTGTTGCCGCAGTTAGCGGTGCAGCTGGGAATGCTGGCAGGGAGCCGTGCTATAACACAAGATAACATATACAATGTTATTTCTCCATAGATTGTTGATCATTTACAGGTTGTTTTTTTTTTCTCTATTGTACCTTCAGTTATACTGTTTATGCGATTTATGCGTTCATGCAATATTTTTTTAAACACAAGTTGACGTGGTGAGCCTCTAAGCAAACTTCGCTCAGCGTATTCACACATCCTGCAGATATGGAGCAACATTGTATGCATGTAACTCTGCTTTTTTATCTCCTCCAAACTCCTTTGGGAAATGTGGCTCTTTAGCTGCTAAGTACTCCTCTATGTTCAACAGCTATGCAAGTCAATAACTTTGTCTGCCTGCTGTTTGATGCTGTGCAGGTATTGCACAGTCTGTTTTTTTTTCAGAGCACTTGTACTAACAACAGCTGCCTGCTGTGGCCTGAAATTATGTTAAAAGAGCAGTGAAAAATAAATCATGACAGGAAAGTTGAGGGCTGTGAAACATGAACAGCTAGCTGAAAGATGCCATAAAGCTGAGTAGACTTTGTGGGAAAAAGTTGGGGGGAAATTCTCTTTAGGCTTGTCAATATGAACGACCCCTCTCACCTACAAGTAGACGTGTGATCCACTGTCAATATAAGAATATTGATTATAGCAGCTTTAAAGGTGTACTCCACCAATAGTACACATTAAGTGTATTTACAGGTCTCAGGCAGCACATGTGCAATTGTGAAAAAGTAGTTAAAGCCTTTTTGAAGCTCTAGAGGTAGCAGCAGGAAATCTGATAAATTGGCTCCAGTGATGTCACTCAGACGAGTTGAATTGTGGGTAACTTTAAAGTGTAAAATTGGTGTCATATGTTGCCTATATTGGCAATCAAGACACTATTTAGGACATTATATACAGATGCAAAGGATATTAACAACACATGACATAAGCAAGACACGTGGCACTATATCCATGTGTTAAAACATAGTTTAGCAAATATAAGCCCAACTATAAAAAAAACTAGAAGTAATGTTGATGCCAGCAATAAAAATGCTCAATGAATGCATCCTGGTGGCCCTCTAGGCACCAATGAATCTGCTACAGCCCCAGTTCAGGTCTGGCCATTGTTTCATGTCGTTCCACCTTTTCACTTTTGGCTATCCAGTAACACTATGATGAACAAAAAGGTAATTTGATGACATCAGCTGGCTTATTGCTAATCATTATTTTGTTTTGGCAGTATAGACGCTCTGCCTGCCCGTGCCCGTGGTCACTGTGGCTGTTTCAGTTGGAATATACATGTCTCTGCCACATGAGGGCAGTAGATGTTCTGTGGATAACAAGGTCATTTAAAACCTTGTCACTCTGACAACCCACCAGAACAAAAATCCATTGTGCCAAACCAATGAAATACTGTATAACAAATATAGACTGAAGCTGTGAAACAGGTATTTAACAGATGCAGAAATCAAGCTATTAAGGAATCTGTTCCCCTGCTCTTTGATGGATATCCAAATATGCTGACCAGAATTTTTTTTTTACTTAAAAGACATTTCCTCTCTATTAATTATGATTTTTCAGATATGATATGACTGTGCAAAGAAGATAAATAAATAAAAAATCCTCACGTTTGCAGCTTCAAGCCAGTTTGAACCAGCTTTGAAATTGCTGAATGTGAAATCATGCACACAAAAAAAGAGGGGGATAAAAAAAAAAAAAAAAAAATGTTTCCAGATTTGGCTTGCCATGCAGCTCTCTGTACAGTGTTAAACAACAAACAACTGTTATCTGTACTGACAGGCTGTGTTTGAGTAATGGCACTGCTGAATCCCACACTGAACCACAGGATAGAAAACGGGAGGGGAAAAGACTGAGAGAGGGAGAGAGAGGAGGCAGATTGAGGGACTTTGACAGAGGGAGCACTGGTTTCGAGCGAGAGAGACTGTATAAAAACAGGAGAGAAGACCGGTGGGGGTGTGGAGATGTGCACATTCATGGGTCCACGTCTATGCGTATGATTCTGTCCTGGCAGCCTCCTGGCAGAGTCTCTTCCTGATAGGTTATTTAATTCTGCCAGCCTTTGAAGATGTGGGCCGGGCCAACCTGACAGCCTGATTCTTTACCTGTCACCACACTCAAGGTGCAATGGGTAATCTCTATAAGGCTTGACCACCCACACCCACAAGCACATCCGTACGTACACACCCGTGCAAAAAAAAGCGTCGACGTGCACACGCTCATACACACTCGTGCGCCGACATAATATTGCCGTCCTGCTGTGCGGAGATGGTTTTGTAATGCCCCGGCGGCTCTGTGACAGTCTGTCAATCAATCAAACTCATCCCACCCCATCTCACCTGTAAATGAGTGTCTGTCCGTCTCCAGGGCCGTGATAGGCTGATTGGCTCTGTCAGTCACAGTGTCAGGCAAAATGTAGATCAATAGGAACCATTCAGTACAGAGCCCTGTAGATTTAAACAGATTTCTCCACAGTCATGCACTGGTGATGGCAGATGTCACCGGAGATGGACCCGGCTTCAGTGAGCTTCTGAGTAACGTGGAGGCATGGTGCGCTCGTGTCAGCGGGAATAAATATGGATAAAACAAAAGCAAAACGAAGGAATGAAAATGAGGCTGGCTGTGGACCTGGCGAGACACAAAAAATATGTACAACACAAAAGCATAAACAGAACTTTAATTTTGTGTGATATACAGTGCAAATATTTATCAGAAATGTTGTACACAAGCACAGAATGTGTTGTGGTGTTGAGATGGAGCTGTGCAATGAATGAATGCATGACTGTGTTAATTAATGCACACACACACAGATGAATAAATAACATTAAATGAATATATTCATCTGATTAAAAGCATTCAGCTGCGTTACTAACACATAATGTGATATTAGAGGAACTGACATTTTTCCAAGGGCAATAATCATCAATAAGAACACACTTGATAACGGATTTGCCATATGTGCAGAAATGTGTTCAGGAATGGATTTGCTGTGTATGTGAATGCAGACATATTAGCTCAAATTACAGGCTTGCAACAATAATAATCCTACATGTAGATAGTTTTCAGCCTGTGTCTCAGTCACTTATGTCATGTGGTATTGTATAGAGTGCAAAAAGCACATCTACTGCACCATAGGGGAGCGAATTGGTGTTAAAGGTTCTCTGTAAATGTCTCTGAACTCATAACAGCAATTGCAATTATTGTCTAATGGAGTTGTTGTGCACATTTTCGTTTATCTTTATAATCAGAGTGCCCTGGACCAGGAAATTCACATTTGTGCCGGAAGAATTTCTTTTCTTAAACAAAAGTAGTGACATTAAAATGTACTCAGTTACAAGTAAGAGTCTTGTATACAAAACTATAAGTAAAAGTAAGTAAGTAAGTAAAATGTACAGAACCCAAAGTATACGAAGACACAAAAACCACCCCAGCCACAGTCTGTGCTGCCATCTGGCAAAAGATAGAGAAGTATCCACTGTCGTACCTCCAGACTACAGAGCACCATCAGTTGTCAGGCTGCGAGACTCCTCAAATCATCCTCCGTCCTCCACCATTTTTTGGTTATGTGGCATTGAGCTACCCTGGTGTTTTATTTTTAAAAAAAAAGGGCATCATCAAGAGAGTTTGAAGAAACAACAGTGTTGACATCATGTCAAAGACGTCTGTGTATTGTGGGTTTCTACTGGAGTGAATATTGTGACACTTCATTCAAAACTCACCTGAACTCACCTTGGTTTGTCTTTTCGCATCACCTCTGGGTTGGTCGTAATGAATCCTCAACTCCCGGAGTAAGATGTGAAAATGTTGCTACTCTAAACTCTGTTTTCAGAGTTGTTTTCGCTGCTGATGTCCGACTCTGTTGCTGAACGGTTCTCCTCTCCCCGCCTGCCATGTCTTCTCATCTCTGAGGTCATCGCCGCGGTCACGGCTGCTGTAAATCGCCTCCGTACTGTAACCGATGATCAAACTAACCTCTGATAGTCTTGGAGGCGGTGTTCAGTCACTGTTTGTTGTCCAGCTGTTTAGTCTCACATATCAGGCAGCCGAATCCAGTTAAACCTTGGAAATATGAATATCAAAGTCCAATGTGACAAAAGTGAATAGTCATTATGCAGTATTGTAGATTTATTATTATTTTACAATATGCATTACTGAGCCAATTTAAAAAACTTAATATAGTTGGACAATCTTCTCTCCAGTTGTATATGCAAAGTTTTAATCTGAAAAGTATCTTCAACTGTCAGACAAATGTGAAGAGTGAAAAAGTAAAATATTTCTAATAGAAAGCAGAATCCAATTATACTTGGTATGGCACGGTACAGAGTAACACTGTCCTTGCCAAAATAATATTGTACAAACTGTGAGGGAATTTTATGATTCAAAGGGGTGTATTCAAGGAGAGTTTTTACCGCTTAACCACTACAGCTGATACTAGTTCACGTATCATGTAAAGAGAACTGAAGTTCCCTTTCACTCCACTGCTTTTGACCCATTAGCAATGTATTTTCCTCCACAGAGTGATTTCTTTGACTTTTCTTTCTAAAAAAGAAGTGAGGTTTTCAGTCCATTAGCAACACTAAATGGGTATTTACAGAGCTTGACAATAAAATGTGACCACGTCTTCATTTTCATTCATTTTCTCCAACAGTTAATTCAACACTGTTTTCATTACAGGTCAGAAGCGGTTTGACTCTACTGGGTTTTTTTTTTTCTCTAAATCACCTCCTTGATACTATCAGATCGGCTTATGTGTGGTCTTCAGTCCTCACTTAAGGCACCGTGGATCACATCAAATGACAGAAAAATTATTCAGCACCTCAAGGTTAAGTTACTAAGCCCACAGACTTGGGCTTCATGCTGCTCGCAAAGTGATTTTCTCTTTTTTTTCATGCTCTGAGGGTAAAATCAATGAGGCTCAGTCCGGTGAGATATTAGCTGTTTTTCCAATTCATTTATGATTTGAAACACTTGATGCCGAGAGACAGCTTGATACTCTGAGATATCGAGGTGATAGTATGCCACAGCTTGCATTTTCTCCCCCTAGATTTCATCACCTTGCTCTGAACAGACGTTTCAATACTTGGAATCTCTAAAGTTCAGATTCTTGTTCAAGTGGGATGTTAATTTAATCAGGGCTTTTCTTTAACTGTTATGTATTCAGCTTGAGTACAAAAACCGTGTTAAGTAAATCCAGGCAAAATGTGTATAAGAAGGCGCCGGCTGTGATATAAATCAACCTGTTCCAGAGATTGTAAATCCAATCTGTGGTGTTTTTCTGGGAAATGAGATGTGTTTAATTGGCTGTACACGGCGCGAAAAGGGCCAGAATCCAGAAATATTACAAATGGACATGTCTGAGATTCTCTTGAGAATACAGGCCATTTCTGATGCATATTCAGAGTTTTGTTGATGTATGAGGTTCAAATATGACCTCATGTCCTGTCAAGAAATATCTAAGATCAATATTTTTTCAAACAAACACAGTCCATATTTAACCATGGAACGACGTAGACTGATGGTTGCTT
This sequence comes from Spondyliosoma cantharus, assembly GCA_900302685.1. Taxonomy (NCBI): domain Eukaryota; kingdom Metazoa; phylum Chordata; class Actinopteri; order Spariformes; family Sparidae; genus Spondyliosoma; species Spondyliosoma cantharus. Next base: position 53,419 of record OMLP01003757.1, on the reverse strand, counting down.
GCGACGGTGACATGTGGTCGTGCTACGGCCTGCTTGTGGCTTGGTCCATTAATTGCATTCATCTTGAAGAAAAGAAGTTCTGTAGTTTCTTGCTCACCGCTGCCTTCTACCTCATCTGACCTACCTCAAATTAGGTGAGATGGAAGGTGTGGTGTGTTGTGAACCTATTGTTTCCTTCAAGATGAATCCTGGCATGCTTCAAGATGTTAAAAGAGGGCGAGGGGCGGTGAAAAACAGGGAGATGGCAATTCAGTCATTGCTGCTGCCCACAGTGCACCAGCTGAATGGCCAGGTCAGAGTTTTTTGGTTTCGTTACAAATGTAATGTCGAGGAATCCGAAGCAACTCAGAGTAAACCCCTTCAAACACAGGGAGTCAAGAAGCTCCACACCACAAAGATGGTTCAAATATGTTAAAATAAGTGAGGGGCAGTGAAAAAGCTGGAGATGGTAATTTAGTATTTGCTGCTGTCAGTGTTTGGTTCGAGCTTTTCCCATTCTTGAAAAGAACCTGGCAAATGCAGACCTCTTTGAAAGGTTGAGGACATCCAGATGGATTTCCAGATACTTCAAAACAGCTTCATCAAAAGATGAATTGTTTCATACCATTGCAGCCTCCAGTAGCTGTTCAGGAGAGCCAAACTCATTTTCAAGATCCTTAATCCTTACTTGCTTTGTTGACTTGTCGTTTCTAGTTTTTCTGAAAGCAGAGTCGGCTTTGTTGACATCTTGTCAACAAAGCCGACATGTTGTCATCCTGGCCATTTCTGAGAGACGCTCGATGATGGTGTCGATGTCGACTGTCTGAGCGGACTTTCTGGTTTTCTGAGGGGCATTATGATGAGCCTCATTGATGAGGTTGTTGGTTGTGCTCTCTGATATACGAGATGAGATGTCAGCTGACACTACCGAGATTCCCCAACCTCACTTGTTAGAGCTTGACACCTTGCTGTTGAGACACAGAAGAACAGAGGGAACCAGACACTGGTGTACTCTCAGACATTACTTCAGGAGATTTGACTCCTGACGTCGCACTGACATTGATTTTCCTCAAAGTCATCACTATCATCATCAGTGCAGATAGATGGAGACAGTGCAGCATCGTTGAAAGGTACTAACAAGTCTCTTAAGCCTGCCTGGTCATGTCTGCTGGTTTGTAGTCTTTTTTGTTGGCATGTGCTGCAGGTATCTTTGGCAGGTTTAAAATTTTAAAACAAGTTCTCAACAACATTGTTGATCATCTCAAAGTCCAGTGAAGGAGGCAGCTTCTCTATCACACTGATAAATCCTGCTGCCCTGGTCCGAATGCAAGCCTCAGATTTGAGCATCAGCTCGTAGTAAATGAAATTTTCGTCAAATGCATCCTTCTTTGGCAAACCTTGGGCTCCTTTTGGTTTTCATTAGCGGTGTCACCCGAAAGTGCGTCCCCGGAGACAAGAACATATCTTTCACAATATTAAGTATTAACACCTTACTGAAATTAGGTCTGGATGAAATACTGTTCTCGTTGAATGCATCATATATGTGGTCAGAATAATGGAGGTCATCACAGTGTCTTCTTTGAGTTTGGGTGTCTCACTGGACCATTTGTCAAGGCTTCTAGCCACTGACTTGACTCGCAGAGGGGTTCAGAGACCTACGATTTCATGCTATGAGACAATTCACATCTCACTGAAGGGACAGACATCTTTCATGGCTTTTGTGTGAGACGATCACTGTACTTTTTGGCCACCGACAACATCCTAGGCACTTGGAGGTCAGTTTACTGACATATCTTTTCAGACATATGTTAGAATGACTCACCATGTGACAAAGAGATGTTGTGTTTCACATGGAGCCCGAGACAGAAATGGCAGGCTCCTCCAGCCAAGTAGGGCTGTTGATGGCCAGAGATACAGAAGATTTTACCTTTTGTGTAACTTCCTTCTCAAGCAGTTCTGTCTGCTTTTCTGCACTGTCACATTTGTTCTGTGGGACGTGAATAACTTCAGCAAAAGTGACCAGGGAGTCTCTCAGCTGCGTGTTGAGATTTTCCAAAGCTGCACTTATATCATCCAGTGAATCATTCCTGAGCAAGTGCTCCAGAAACATTGGTAAGACTTTACTAATGGCCGATGTAGAGAGGGTCTGTATGATTTCATGAAGCACTTCAGTCAGTGTTGCGGCGACTCCTGGGTCACAAATCCCTGCAGCTAACAGGATCCACTCTGCTGCAGAGATTCTGTCAAAATGTTTGTTCATGATAGGCTCTAGATCTCAGCCTCAGCCTCTAGATTGAGTGTCATCCACTGAGGATCCGGACAGCTCCTCCTCCAACATCTCTTTCCCTTTCCTTTTTCTCTGTTTCCTTTCCTCCAAAAAGTAGAGAAGTAGTTGCTTATGGTTCTTGATTAGCAGTAAATAACGTTCCTTACAGTGAATGAGGAAACATATTGATGTAATAGGTCATTTGCAGTGCAAAATGGATCACAACAGTACTTTATAGAAATGTTCAGCAGTCTTTTACTAATCATGTTGTTTGGTTGAAATAGTTGTTGTGCAGTGTGTTTAGAACTCAGTGGTGTGTCATCACTGCGATGATTTACATTTTTGCTTCAACTCAGTGCTTTTTTACATTCAGTCTGTTATGTTTGATCGAGACATCCATCTGATCAAGGTTCAGCTCTGTTAAACCTTGCTGCAGCAGGCAGACAAATTGGACCACTGGGAGAACAAAAAAAATATACATTTTATTCAATGTTTCAGAGAAGACCACTTGAAAAATTGCTACCTTAAGTCTTCTTTGATAATATTTGTATAAAATCCACCATGTCGACTTTAAAGTCCTACGCGCAATATGGAAGGGGTCACTTGTGATAATTAATTCCCAGAGAACTATCACCCGAGTCTGCAGAAGTTGTTTGAGGCCAAAACTCAAACAAGTGGGCGCCAAGCTGGTCATTAAATCAGCAATTTTGTCTTGGTGTTTTGGTGCACATCAAAAGAAATAGCAAGTGGAAAAGTAATATAAGCAAATATAATAGAACTGCACATCAAGAAGAACAAATAGAGCGTTGAAAATGGACAATAAAATACCAAAACAAGAACAAAACAATCTATTCAATAATAAAAACTTTGTCAGACCACCATAAAATGACTCCACTTTAATTTTGCTCTGTCTCACCTGCATGTGTAAACAGGCAATAGCCTGCTAACACATTAGCCACGTAGCTTCAATAGGCCATATATGTAAAACTTGTATATGATACTCAGCTTTTATGGAGTTCTTACCCTAACACAACAAGAAAAGAAAAAAAACAACTAACCAGGTGCTTTTGGTGCTACTATTAGTAGCTGTAATATGTAAAATGCTGTAATAATGGATATTTTAGCTTGACATGCCAGTTAAGCGCAGCAAGGTGACCTGGAAGTGAATGTGTCCTCTGAGAGCATGATACAAATATCACCAGAGTGTAAAATACCGCAGCGCACACTGATGAAACGGGTCTGAATCAGATTGCAGAGCTTCCTATGGTGACTCAGTCTGGTAAACAACAGACAGGGTCAGTGGCCACAGGCGTATATGTATTGGTAGTAGGTGGGAATTCTCGTCATAAATGTGTCTGGGTTGCCACGCTGAGTGCTGTGTGGGGTCAGCTGCCCTGAAGCGTTGGACTCGAGGTTCACTCCAGGCGAACTGTGGTCCCTGAGGAAACTCTTATGTGAATCAGTAGTCCTGTGCTCAGACCCAGTCTCTATTCTCCATCTGGACTAATTGCTCTACTTGGCCTAATCATACAAACATAGATGAATACTAAACATTAGACCCCTCCTTTTCTGTCTTTCCCCCTTTTTGCTCCCTCTCTTTTTAAGCAATCTGTTTCCTTACCAGCACCTTTTATGCTCCTACCCACTCGACACTCCGCTCTTCCTCTCATTCGGATGCTTTCTCCTTTCCTTCCCAACTCACTCGCACTCTTTGCTTGTATTTTAAGAGTGGGCAGAGAGAGACTGACTGGCCACTTCAGGGACCAAAGGCATGAGGTAATCTAGGCAGGATTGTGGGCCTTCTTTGTCCCACATCTCAAGACTTCCCACAGCTCCATGTGGGAAAGTAAGACCACCGTTCTACATTCAGCAGGAAACATTGGACTGAATAATCATGTTGACAGGTGAAGAGGAACTCTTTTGTGTTTACAGAGGAAAACATGGTATAAAAATGTTTTGTAGTCGAGTACCCTTGAAGGAGCTGCCGCTTGCCAGCCCTGCCACAGCTAGTATGTATGTGAGCGATGAGAACTCCAGTGGGCATGTTTTCAGGTTGGCTACGGCAACACAGGACAAATGTGACGTGAAGAGGAACAATCTTTAATGAGAACCGGTAACTGTTGCCCAGTAGCCTCGCTTGTAAGCAGCGTCAAAGTAAAACAAATTGGGCTCACAGTTTGAGAGGAGATCTACATGTAGATTTTTTTCCCTCCACCTTTCAATGAATACACAAGACCGTATGTTTTTCTTTTCTTCAAATCTTCCCTAGGAAAACTTTTTGTATTATTGCTCCCATACAGTGCATCGCCTTATTGAGTGCTGTAGTTTATTACTGCAATCTTACTTGATGCAGATCCCAGTACTGGAGGGCGAGAGTTAGAACTCTTCAGGTTCCATTTCAGGTTCAGGTTTCACTCTTATTTCTCTAAGTCGCTAGGCTATATACAGAAATAAAATTAGGTCTCCACAGAAGTCAATAAGATGCATAAGTTAATCTCATGTGTTCTGCTAACCACTGCTGAAGGTATATTGTTGTATGTTGATGAAGGTTCTCTGTCATCCAGGTCATGGTTATTTCTAAGTGCTACATCGTAGGCAACTGGACTCCTTTCAGTTTCCTGAAGACGTTTCACCTCTCATCCAAGAAGGGTCTTCAGGTCGAACTAACTGGAGGAGAGCTGCAGGCTTTTAAACTCTGTGTGGGAGTGTCCTCACAAAGTCGGTAAGGACACTTGTGAGCTCTGTCGTAGACCAACTCCTCTGTTCAAGGATGTTCTTTACAGTTTGACATAGAAGACTCAGATGGTTTGAAAGAGGAGTAAAATAATCCATCTATGTCAAACTGGAACGACTGTCCTTGAACAGAGGAGGTAGCCTACGACACTACTTTTCACCCACCTACGATGCAGTACTGAGTTCCTTCCCCACCTAGCCTTAGCAACCCACACGAAGGCCGGTTGGGTCAACGACCCACAAGTGGCCCTAACGACTCAGAAACTCAGAACTCACATGTGTCCTTAACGACTGTGTTAGTTAGAACTGAAGAAGCCCCTTGGATAAGAGGTGAAACGACTTCAATAAACTGAAAGTCAGCTGCCTACAAACAGCCCTTAGAATATGTTGTTGAATGCAACACTTACCGAGACGCCTTGGACCATATCAAACTTTCGCCTGCACTTAATAAGCACGTTATTATGGATCCAAATGGTTTACTTGTAGTGGGATCCAAAACTCGACTCAAACTGTTAACCCACAGTGAGCTCCCGTTAGGTCTGTTCATCTTGCTTGTTGTTTATCTTGTTCTGAAGCAGGGTTGTACGAGCTGTAGTGTCCATGGTAAACACACCGACCTTTTTTCGGCCTCCTTCCCGGTAGTCTGCTGTTTTGCTAAGAGTCACTTATCCGCTGGCAGAGTGCCTCTAGGCCAGGCAGAGCATACTGGCTGGGTGTCCGCGGGATAAGCCGCTGCCATTCTACTACTCAGAGACTCTGCAGTTGTGACAGCCAAAGAGATGTTTTCTACCGGGTACGACATCTAAAAAAAAAAAAAATCAGGACCAGCTCTGCCTAATTGTTTGGCAAACCAACCGCCCAAAAAACACAGAGGCTGCCCATTAACACCAGAGTTAGGAACATACATTTAGGAAATAACACGATAGCTTACTAACTCTTGTGTCATGTGTGGTCTGATTAAACAGTAAATTCATTGAGGCCCACTGACCTCCCTGCCCCCCTCTGCTTGCCTAGGCTCTTGACCTGGTCTTGGTTTAAGTGGGCTTGACTACAACACTGGCCGAAGCTGCTAAACATTGTCTTCACGCCCTAAAGCAACTACTAGAGCTGCTGACACCTCTCAGCTGCGCCTCATACCAATTGCATCACTTCTTTTTCTTCATTAAAAGTAAATAAAAACTGTAAGCATCTGGTCAGCAAGTCCGCGCTCAGATAATAGCTTCATTCAGACGCAGCTCAGAGATTTTGATCGAGTTGGGAAACATGATGGATACTGCTGAGCCCAGAACTGGACAAAATTAGACTAGTAGACAGATATGTGAGATTCAATGCTTGATGTTATAATTCTAAATTCAACACCAAGGAATACACTCAGTGGGGGGCTGAAACCAGAAAAGATCAGAGTCAGTTTATCAGTAAACTGTGCCTGTGTTTATTCATCACGTAGCCTCAATACGAACATCAGGTCTGCTTTCTGATATCATCTATGTCCCTCTCTTTACTTCATCTATAGTTATTCACTTTACCCTTCCACAGCCTTAGCCAGAGGAGTCACCGAGCCCCCATTTTCACTGATTGCAATACACCAGGGTCCAATCACTGCCACGCATGACATGACATTTTCCATAAGCGTAATTATACTATTGATTAAGCCGCAGAGCTTCTTTTAACAATCAGCTAGTAATATTCCAATGCAGAACATGACGCATTTATGTTTTTTCTGTTGACAGAGCAGAAAGTCTGGTAAGTCTGGATCCATCTCCGCCTCCATCGGAGCTGCAGGGCTGATTTTGAGCCGGTTCACATCCAGTGGGCCGAGAAAGACCGAGAAAGCATGGGTCCATTTAGCATCAGAGAGATGAAAAAACGAGATTTATGTCAGAAAACTATGGGATTCTTTTGTTAATACAGTCTCTGGCATCACTTGACACAGTAAGCTGGTAGGTTTGGTGTGGTCTTGAGGGACCATCCTGTCTTGTAAAAGTGTTTATAGTGTCGGATCATTTAAGGCAGTAGTTTGGGGTGGAGTTTTGGCTCCCTCAAATGGGCTAACAAGATGATAACCAGTTTAGGGGATAAAGGGGAGATTTTTCTGTCGGATTCGAGCGAAGCAATGTATTATCTCGCTTTTTCTGGCCTCTAAAGTTATTGAAAGTCAGCCTAAGGTGAGGACAATCAGGATTTGTGTCCATTTGGCTTTTTTATATTGTTTCCAATGAGGAGAGAGTGCATGTGGCAGCATGCACCCAGCATCTTCTTGAGCTCCGACTATTTTGTGCCACTCTCAGTGCCTCTAGTTGTAGTTCTCGCTCTAAACCTTTCATAAAGCAACTTGTGTCATTACTGTTGCGATTTTTAGGCAACAAATCACATATCGGATGGAGTCGGACTCATCACCCGTCACCCTGGTGGCTAAGAAAATGGAGGAGCTTGTTCATAACAGAGACGGTAGAGCCCATTTCTGGGTGCTGATCGACTGGACATTGAATGTTGCTGGTGAGTGTTGTGTTCACACTACATGTTGTAAGATTGTTTTTAGCTGCGCAGTCAACCCTTTGTTAACATGCCATTACGTTAGCAACCTAGCTAATATCAATCACAACCAACATGGAGTGATTTTTTTTCCCATCACTGCACAAGCGCTTCATTCGAGTGATCCCTAGATCCCTGTCAGTACAATTCTGAAAAAAAAAGAGAGAGAAACGCTGACACTGGGCCTCAGTTAATTGAGCTAAACACAATTTATGTAATCATAGATGTAACCAATAGCAAGGGGAAGCAGATTATTTATTATAATAGCAAATTCCTCCACTATGTCTTATAACAGCGAGCACGACTTCCATCTTTGACGATCTTCCGCGTACTGTTAATGAGAGAAATATAAAGTTACCATAATCAGTAACTTTTGGACCCCAAGTCACATGCTGAAGGAAGGCTTTAATGGTGTTTTTGCATTAGGCAGATTAAACGCCCTTTCTCTAAATTCTTCCCTCATTCTTCACCTAGCTGTAACGGCCTGCCGGTGACAAATAGAATATACTATAACCCCGAGTAAATCACATGAAAAAAAAAAAAAAAAACATTGCTGCGGGGGCTGCTGACCAAACGTCTTTTTCTTTCCACCATGCATGTGAATGTGTGCATCTTGCATCTCCACTCCTCTTAATCTCCTGTTTTTGCCGAAAGATGGTTTCATCCTCTCCGCCCCCCTCTTCACACACCCCACGAGTCTCGACTGTTAATCTGGAGCCTTATCATCATGTTCCAGCAAGAGCGCTGACACACTAAGTCCAACTCAAGGTCGCTTTAATGTCAGTTTGAGGTCATTTTGCCTGGTATGGTGCCTTGGAACTCCTGCTTGCCCAGTAGGGGCCTGGCGTCACTCCCCTCAATCATGGACGAATTTACGATCCGCGGAGGGAGCCGTCTCCCATATGCTACTGAGCCTCTCCCTGTGTTTAGCCTGCTAATCCCCGCAGGAGATGGGGAGCAGCAGACCATGGTAATATGGATGGAGAGAGGGAGAGGGAGGAGAGAGAGAGCGAGGGAGGAGGGACGGGATGAGGGAGACAACTTTAAGGAGTAGAGGAGAGGGGAGGAAAAGCAGAGGAGAGTATCAGTGTCAGCAGCGAAGGTGGCCCTAACAAATCAGTGACAGTGGGGATGAAAACTCATAGCCACAGCACTTTCCCTGAAGTGTCTGCTATCAGATAAGCTGAGAGATTTAGTTAAGACTTCATATTTAGAGCATGGCTTAAGCTGTGAGACGATGTCTTAACTGTGGTGATGCCAATGTCACATTGTGCCTGCTATGCTCCATTTGTCAAATAGGATTTTATCTGCTTTTTTTTTTTTCTTTTTTTTTCGTAGCCGTAATGCTGCATTCCCTTCGCCGAATTATCCAAGACCACATGCGGCGACAACACTGATGCGACGATTCCTCGCTCCCACACGCAACTCAACAATATCAAAAATCTCTACAATCATCATTAAATGCGCTGTTCCCTCCCGCAAGATGTCACTTGCGTCACCGGATCACTGCGGCCGGGCCCGAGCACATCCAAATTAAGTGGAGCGCGCATCACATCAGATCCTCGTAGGACTCCGATTCACTTTTCTCCCATCACACTTCTCGTTATCGCTAACAACAATAGCTGTAGATTGTCATAAAGAGGTTTCAGAGAGAGAGATCGAGCGGGGCTTTCATCGTTCTCCACATGTCAGTTAGTAATAATGCCGCCCAAGAACAGCCACATTATCGTCATCATCATCCACCCCTTAAATGTGGCTCAGGATGATGAGCATTATTAGACAGTGGTATCTTTTTCCCTCATCGCTTGAAAAAACCTTAAAACAGAGTGCTCGTACGAGGTCATCATGTAGCGGTCCAGCTGCAGTCACTTCACTGGTTCTGGTCCATTCCTTACAATATTTTTGACATTAGTAATCAGATCTGAACTCTTGATTTGGATCTTTTTTGATACTCACTGTTGTGTACATAAATAATAATCTACCACTGGGGTTTTTTATGCAACCTAATGTCTACTGATTGCTTTGTCGTGACATTTTAAAATGGCACTGATGAGCCCGAGCACTGATTAGGGGTTGAATAATTAGGACTTGAAAACATGCATAGACTGCTTTTGCACAAAAAGAAAATTGTCACCCCTTAAAAAGTTCACTTGAAGTGACAGTGTGTTTACCTCTGCGATAACTTTAATCAGTGTGTACACAAATAGCAAGTGGTGACTGACGGCTGATGGCAAAGTAGTACAATAGGAAAAAAAAAAAAAAAAAAGCTTTAATGACACTCAAATTAATTACGCCGCATATCAAATTACAAAGTCATGATAATAATGACCCGGAGGAACGTTTATCTGTCACTTCAGAGTGAAGTGTTGAGTGCAGTTACAGATGTATCTCCCCACTTGCAATTAACTTTAATCATGTGCTTAAATGAATAGCTACAAATCCAAGTTATAAAGCAGTTAGACTTAATGTCACAAGGTTGTGGCTGGGGAGTAACTAGTTATATCACACTAGCTACATGTAGTCTAACAACAACTTAATAATCAAAATGCTGGTGATTACAAAGGGGTTACATCCAGATATATATTTTCTGTTTAAAAAAAGTTGTAGAAACATTCATTTACAGACACGATGGCTCAGCAAACCCACAGGGACAGATTTGAGTGTAACACCATCAAACGTAGGATGGCTTTCAAGGAGCTGTCTCTACATCTAGACAGGCTCCATTCACTGGACGGTATCAAGCCAAATCTTAAACATTGTTTTTAAATAGTCCTCTTGTTTGCATTTTCATTTCTGGACAAAAACCCCTTTCAATATTGGATATTCAACAATAATTGTAACCACAAGTAACAGGTTACATTAACAAGGTTTTAAAAAGGGCTTGCATTTAATTTTGATTTGATTTGATTTGATGTACAACCTAATCGCCAGAATACATGTTGTTAATGAACGTTTCTGCAAACCACTCATATGTTAAAACTTCACATTTCTTTATGTTACAAGTTATATATCGTATTTTATATTGTGAAAACTCTGTACGTATGGTCTGATTAGGTCTAGGCACAAAAACTACTCGGTTAGGTTTAGGAAAAGATCATATTTTGGCTTAAAACACCTAAAAAAACTCAGCTGGAGAAGACACTTATAAATGTTGAAACATGGTCTCAGAATGCTATCACTGGCTCCTTAGTCATACAACTAGATTGTGAAAGACTACTGCAGTGCTGATGAGAAAAAATATATATGTTGGATAAGGCTTAACACCTTTGCACCAGCTCGCTTGTCAAGCTCTGGTGAGATGGTGAGAAATACAGCTGCACAGAGTCGATCAGCAACCTGGACACTGAAACATCAAGTTGTATCACAGTAACAAGCATCTTTGAGAAAGGGAACAACACTTTGTCTAAATCTAAATAGAAATTATTAATGGCAAAAACATTTTTTGTCATAAACTCTAAATGAAATGAAATGAAATAGGTTCATTTTCGAGGGTGGAACTTCAAGTCTGTATTGCCAGCCAGCGGTGTGTGTCAACAGCTATCAAACAGATAAGGTGACAGACTAATTGTTCAATCACAGCTTTCAACAGGCTGCAGTTTGAGCAGCTTTTATTGTCCCCAGGGTCAACTTGTTGAATCTTCTGACCATTTTGGATTTAACTGCTCAATAATGCTCCTTGCTGATTGAGTGTAGTTCAACAAACAGAAAAAAAAAAGAAAATCCACTCTGAAAATGACTGGAGTTATGTTTTATATTTAAAAGTGTCAGACAGGTTTACTCTGCCTCGACACTTGTTCGCAACCTGTCCATATGTTATATCTTCTGAACATACAGAATTTAAATGTCTGCTTGTTGTGGCACTTGTGTTGCCTGTCAGCTGAGGTTTGCTCTGGTCATCTTTTCTTAAATTGCTCTTTAGCTTGCTGACAACGGTCCACTTCCTCCACACGCTTGGGGCCAGCTGAAGCCTTCTCTGTAAATGAACAAGCGAGCCGGGGCTTGAAGTGACGGATGTGCAGCATGCGTCAGCGGTAGACAAATTGATTTTCTTCGGGTGGATAGTTC
>OMLP01003757.1:25892-40728 GCA_900302685.1 Spondyliosoma cantharus | reverse complement strand
ATAAGGCACCAATAGGGAGTACACTGCCAGTCTCATAGATTGGGGTCTGCTTTAGTTCATAAGGTTTGATTAGATGGTTTGTGCACTATTGAAAAGTAACTGTGGAGCATGGTTACAGCCAATTCCACTATGTCACCCTCCCAACAGGATTACGACTGGCTGGCAAGTTTAAAGGTGCAGAAAGTGGAGAGTTCTAAAACTGTCACTCCAGCGGCGATGCTTGGGTAATTAAAGCTCGCAATTAAAGCTTTTATAATCAGCACTGTCAGTGAACTGGTGCACCAGGATTAACGTTCAGAGTTGCACTTTAAATCGGCGGACGCATGCTCTGCCAAGGAATGTTTTTAAATTCAGCTTGAATAAAAAAAAAAAAGAAAACTGAGTGAATTATTGTATGGGGAACAGGGGGAGGGTGAGGAAAGGTGATGGAGACGGCGGAAGCTGGATGTTTGCCGAGATGTGTCCGTGCATACTGTTTGAACATATATGTGTGTTTCGAGTGTGTCCTCGTGCCAGTGTTCCTGTGCCTGCAAGATAACATGTAATTCATCATCGCGGCAAAAGAGAGAACCAGAACATGTCCAAATGTGGTCCCTAAAAGCACAACTAATACATCATGATGCATCCAGGCTTTCACCATATGGTTTTGAGGAGCTGCGATGCATCAAGTCGCCCCACTAACAGCACTCCAGTGTGTGTCCAGGCCATGAGAGAGCCCTGCTTAATGCTCAGAGTGATAATGCATAATAAAAACGAGATTTAACTTTCGCTATACGGTGCACCCTGGATGAATGTGTCTGCAGACCTTGGCCAAGGGGAGTCCTAGCAGGAAATAATGTTGTGTCTCTGTTTCCAATAAAACAAAACAGTAAATTATTTACAGCGGGCCACTGAGTGCGCATCCACCTCATTTGTATTCCCATCGCCACGGTGATAGATGTGACATCATGGTGATGAATGAAAGCGTAGGGATTTTAAAAAGCGCTTCCTCTGGAAACCAAGGACAGATGGTTATTTTTTACGAGAGCTGCAGAATAATCAAACCAAATGAGCGGGACTATTTTGGATAGACACATTTTGCCAGACATGAAGGTGGTTCGTGTAAACGGGGAAAATGAAGATGTCAGATTGCAGGAACCCTCACATGATAATTTCTTCACAAGGCTTCAGGAAAAAAAAAAATAAGCAACATCCGAAACTGAAATAACATTCACGACCAAACATTTTTTTGATTATGTGTGGGTAGTCACAAATCCCCGAGGTTCAAACTTTGTAAGAGGGCTGAGCTGAAACAAATCTGTTTCTCCACCTGTCATGGTCAACTTAACTGCATCTCTGACCTCTGATTTTTTCTTCTTTTTTTTTTTAAGCCAATTAAATTCCCAGACTCAGCTGTTGCACTCTCCCTGCGAGGGAGAGAGAGAAAGAAATCAGCAACATGTAAACACAGCAGATGAGACGTGCACACACACACACACACACACACACACACACACACACACACACACACACACAGAGGTATATAAAAAAAAAAACAACCTGCAATGTAGTTTCATACAAATGTGTTCTTTCACAACCAAGGTCAGCATATGGGTCTTAAAAAATAAATTGCCTCTGAAAGCTTTCCCAGCAGATGGCGGCCATCTTGGCTTATCGGTGCATAGGTGCGATTTTTTTGAGCCGGGTTGTGCTCCGCCACAGCCTCCCCTGACCGGCTGATTGAACACAGGTGTAACGGCTGAATTACAGTCTCACTGTTGGACATTAACCCTCTATATCTGCGCTGAAATAGTCATTACTGATGACACCCAATGTAATTGCTAATTTTACGCCTCAGCAGGCACATTTTCCACTCGTCTTCTCCTCATTCAACTCCTCTGTCTTTTTCTATAGCAGTTGGGGCCTTAAGTTATTCACCTCTCTTTTCTATCTTTCACTATATCCCGGTCATAAGAGCAATTTATACCTGTCCCTCTTACCGAGGTGCCAGTCAACAACCTCATGGGTGAGACTGCGTGAAAAACAGAAACTTCCCACCCTCTTTTAGTTCCTCTTCTCGCATGTAACTGTAGCTGTATGGCTGTGTGCGAGCATGCATCCACTTTTCTGTACTTGCTTATCATCAGCATGCACTGCAAAAAAACACCCTGGACACTTCATTAGCCTGCTGCCGAGGCTCGCGCACAAACACACACACGCTCGCACTCGCAGGAGCAATTTGGAGTTTGTATTCACCGAGACTTCGGCCGGGAACACCCGGAGCAAACCCATCTTAGATCTGAAAAGCAAGTCAGGAAATGATGCTCACCCGTCGAAGCTATTTGATCAAATGAATGAAGACACTCCGCCGCCTTTTCGAACCCCTGTTTTTTGTCTGTCGCAGATTCAAGTCAAATAAGAAACCGCAGGATACTGAACTAGGTTGTGGCGGTGGGAAGCGGCGTGTCTGACGGCGGTTTTCGCTGATTTCCTGAGGCACATTGAGGCGACGCGAAGGAATATGCAAAGAAGCTCAGCTGTTCTGCGATTTAGAGAGACTGTTTACACTGCTGCTTTTTGGTACTGAGGAGCGGGGAAAACATCGTCCCCCGAGATAATTTGCAATGCCTACCATCAGCTAATGTAGTAGAGATTTAACAAGCCAGGCTGTGTTAGACACCCAAACATGTCTACATTTGCAGTAACTAGGAAACATGGGAGGGAGAGGGACCGCGTAATGAGGAGTTTGTCTTTGCATTGCTTCTCACCTGTAGTCAAACGCGACCTCTGACATTCTTAAATGATATGTGCATTGTCAACTCCGGCACGCCGCTTCCCAATCAGCCTCGTGTCACTCGTAATGGTACATCGGATAATTATTCCACTTAATCTTTTGTGTAATTCCCACATGATTTCCCTATCTGCCCTCAATAAGCGACAGCGTGACATTAAACCCACCATTATCACATTTGCTATGAAAGGTTAGTGTGCTTAACAAAATTAGGGGATGACATGCATACCACTGAGCACAAAAGGGGCCAGTGGGCTGGGGAAGAAATTGTTCAGAAAAGGTGGGGGGATGAATGTAACCTCTGCTATTCTCAAGGCCTGTTGTTGGTGCGACAGATGCTCCTGTGGACCCTGTCAAACTTAGAAGATCATGGTGACATGTAACATAATAATCCTTTTAATGTTGTACTGAAAATATAGCAACACAAGTAAGGAATGTTTTAAATACGGTCCTACTATCAACCCAATTCTGCAATCCTCTTTGAATTTCTTTAAATGTTATATAAACAACCCCTCACTTATGGTCTGGCTAGGTTTCGGCACAAAAAACACTTGGTTAGGGTCAGGAAAATATTAGCTTACATGGTCCTGTCAAACCTAACATGGCTGGAAATTGTCCCAACGTCTTCCAGTGTCCGGTGGCTCCGCTCTTATGATTAAACATCATCAAATACAAGGATAAATATGCATAAATATCCTGTTGGCAGTATTACATTTTTTTTGGTAACTTAACAGACTCTATATAGAAAAGCCAGCAAAACTCAGAATACCACCTGAATATATTTTCATCTCGGAGCAACAACACGGGGACATTGGTATGCAGGAGTGTTACGGAGGATGGCTCTTTTTGTGAAGGTCAGTGTGACTTCTGAACTGCTGCATCCATCCAGTGACTGACAGGGCGCTGATAGAAGACAGATGAGAGGCAGAAAACATATAAACATAATTTTCAGCCTAGAAAAAAAGGAAAAACAACTGTAGGTGCTAAAATAACCCCTCATGTTTGAACCAAAGGGAGCAAAGGTCTCGATCTTGAGTTGGCACCGGCCACATGCTCATCTGCATTTGCACTGAGGTCAGCGCCGCTCACCGGGGGGAATCTGCGCTCAAGGATGAAGCGCGGGTGAGGTGGACTGCCCTTGAACGAGACGGCACGTGGCACTACATATGACAGAGCTGTTTGGGATAAAAAAAAAAAAAAACTACAGCGCTACAAAGGGAGGTATTTACTTGAACAGATAAAAGAAAAGCTCAGATGTTTGGAAAAGTTTGATAAACAGAACAAATTCAATTTAGATATGGAGAGCAAAGCCATCAGCCTTTGAAAGCAAAATTCTTAGGAGCAAACAAGGATGAGGAAGGCTTAAGAAAATCTAATTTATGGGATGAAAGAATAGTAAATATATTAGTGCTTATTACCTTTGGTGAAACATTTTCATGATCTCCAGTATCCTCAGCTGGCCTGAGGTTTTTGGCCTCGTGACAATATGGCAGCTGACGCGACGAATTGGTTCACTTTTAACCAGACGTCGGTATTGTTTACCCGATTCCAATGAGATGACAAAATTAACATAAAAAACGTAAATGATTCAATGTCATGTTGCTCTGAGGTGAAATGACAGAAGGGATGTAAGCAAATTAATATAAATACACTTCCACTCAAAAGACAAAAGATTTCAGGTGCCTGGAAATATTCCTGACAGTCTTGTTTCTTGCTTGTCACATGTAATGGGCTCCGGTGGTGAGACATTAGACAGACGACAATTCAATGACTTTGAGGTGATAGTTTTTTCAGTATCATTTCAGTTTTCCTTTATCATTATGCTGAAGAGGCCTACTTATTGAAAACAAATATTTGTGTATTCATATATACATTAGACTGGCTGTTTTTTTTATTGAATGATAATGCAATTTTCAAATGGAACACGCTAGAAAACAACAAGGTCACATTAGATTGAGGCTGAATGATGCTCGTTAAAGCCGCTATCTATGAACCCATGTGCCCGCACACTCACACAGTCTGAGCATAATTCAAGTGACAGGTGAATGCCCTTGAGTAGTAAGTGCATTTTCTGGAAACAGGTGTTTATTAAAAAACACAAATGGCAAAGTTGTCAAGCTGGAGCAGAGGAGGTGGATCCAAATGCAAGCGACAGCAGGTAGGAAGATTAAAGTTTTATTCAGGATGAAGAACAGACAAATGCGACGGAACATCAGTAACACAAAAAAAACTCCCAAAAGCTGGATGAGGGAAACTCAACAGCAGGATCGAGGAAACTCAACAGCAGAATCAAGGAAACTCAACAGCAGGATCAAGGAAACTCAACAGCAGGATCAAGGAAACTCAACAGCAGAATCAAGGAAACTCAACAGCAGGATCAAGGAAACTCAACAGCAGAATCAAGGAAACTCAACAGCAGAATCAAGGAAACTCAACAGCAGGATCAAGGAAACTCAACAGCAGAATCAAGGAAACTCAACAGCAGGATCAAGGAAACTCAACAGCAGGATCAAGGAAACTCAACAGCAGGATCAAGGAAACTCAACAGCAGAATAAAGGAAACTCAACAGCAGGATCAAGGAAACTCAACCGCAGGATCAGGGAAACTCCACATGGACTTGAACAAGATTTAACTAAACACTGGACTTAAATACAAACTAAACTAACAAGGGGATGAGGTGCAGAGGGAGTGAGGTGGAGACACACAGGTAGGGTTGAGTGGAGGAACCAAGAGAGCAGGGAGGGAGCTGATTGGCCAGAAAGAACACTGGGAACAGGGTTGGGCTAACGAAGGAGGCCAGAAAGTAGAATGGAATGGGGCACAGGAGGGAAAGAGAACACTGGAAATTCCACAAAAACCCAGAAAACAAATATAGGATGTTAAAAGGTACTGTTCACCCCAGCAACAGGTAAGTTCTGTTCTCTTAAGTCATCTGTACCAGCTGTTGTACCACCTGACTGCAGAAGAACTTCTTTCCTCAGTCACTCTCTGCACTCTACCATAAAAAATGTTATTGCCTTGAGTGTAGCGATACTACAACTAATAATTTCCTTTTCCAGCCCGGTGTTGTAGAATGAAAAATAACCCACAAAAAAAACAACCTTGAACCTTGAAAATGTGCAAGAGCATGAGTTGATGTTCTGTGTAGGATACCATTAAAAAAGCTCAAGCTTCCTCTCAGCTTTTTGTGAGACTATTTTTGTATAATTTTTCACTGACCCAAAAAAGTGTTTGAAGTGACATGCCCTGCTTGTCCGTCATTCTTCAGTGAGTTTAACTTTCAGGGTCCAGGCCTCCGAGCTGGTGAGGATGACTTTCTTTAACAAGACACTTTAGTGAGGCTCGATCACCAACCAGGTGTGGAATGTGACTCATTACAGTAGTTAAGTGGCTTCTTCATGCTCTTGCACATTTTGCAGGTCCAGGTGCTTTGTATAATCAATATTCCCTAAGATTTCTTATTAAGCATTTGCTTCATGTGCCTTCGGAAAGCAAGAGGGGGCACGGAGAGTAACTCATTCACTGGGAATTTTCCACGTTTACACCTACTCCTCCACATTCCGGAGAGAAATATTGCGCTCTTTAATCTTTTACATTTATTTCACAGCTATACGGCAGTGACCGCGCAGACTTAGAGTTTACACACAAAACATACGACCAGCGTATCAAATGTGACGTGTTAATCAAGACTCTCTTGCAGGCTTGCAGGTTTAACAATAAAAACTATATCAAAGTAATTCATCATAACCGAGGCCCTTTTGGGTCATTCAAAGACGATAATAGTGGGTGCCTAACAGAACTTATGGTATCATTACATCGCCTTGAGAAGTCTGCTCCAGGTCTATTCTCTTGCCTGAAACCTACTCTCTTCGGCTGCAGGCGTGAGCTTCTTTTCTAACTGCCTAAATCTACACCGAGCAGCATTTTTCCGCTTTCTCCACTTAATCACTAAATTTAACTGATTGCACAGAGGTGATCGACTGAGGTGATTAACAAGGGAACAAGAGCTGAAATGGCAGCAGCTAATGAGGCACACTGGGACTCAGAGGGTGAGGCTCTGTTGTTGCTCCAACAACAACTCCAGTAAACAACATGCTGACTCATCCAGTGACACGGAGAGGTCTTGCCGCCCTTTTAGCTGCACTCTTTCGCATTTTATACACACACAGTGATGTATTGTATGCACATGGAATATTAACTGTAAACACATACACAAGCGCAGTTATACACACAAAAAAAAACTGTTAGGAGATGCAGCTGTCAAACTGATACGCGAAAAGAAATCAACAATTTTCCTTCTCCCTCTGGTCAAACCTTCATATCTCCCCCTCTCATCCTTTCGGCCCTGGACAGAAGGGGGACGGGGATCGGGGAGAGGAGGGGGACTGTGTTGACAGACGTCCATACAGCCTGAGGGAGGATGAGGCTCTGAATGAATCCGGCAGATGTGTTTGTCTCAAGGGGTGGCCTCCTCCTCTGGAGAATCTGGTGATCACTGGTCCAAGTGTTAACCCGTCATGTTCTGAATAGCCAAAAACAAAGACCAATGCAATGAATACGCAGCCCAGTGGCAAGAATAAAGTGTTGGCATTTTACGTTTCTCCAAGCCACAAATAAACTGAACATTTCTTTATGTTGAGGCTTAAAGTTTGTTTGGTTTAATTTCCCATTTCTCTCTCGTCACTACACCGTACTTATGGTCTAGTTGGGTCTAGGCACAAAAAAACCTTTGGTCATGGTTAGGGAAACATCATGGTTTAGCTTAAAATACCTGTTTTGGAAAAAAAATGGAAATATCTCCAGGTTTCACAGTTTTGTCAGGACAAAAATGCCGCACCACTGGATATTTTTGACAAGACATCAGGACATTTTCCAATCATGTTTGTGGCGACAGAACTAGGTAAACCTTCACATGATCTTTTTTTTTTGTCAAAGTGGTTTATGTGCCCAAACCTAACCAGACAGCGTTGCCACAACATGAACTAAACCTAAAGATATGTAAAGAATCAACATGAACAAATGTAAAGTTTCAACATCCTGTATCTGTTGCTGAGGAAACACATTGCCAACTTTTATTCTGGCGACTGGGTTGAAATATGTGCTGAGAAATATTTAGCATCCCGAAAGTGCAATGATTTGAATGCTCTCCACCGTCTCAACCAGTCTCTCCACACCTTTTATTTAGGCTCATACTGTTTGACTCCCGGAGGTTTATCTGAGAGAGGCCAGGCCTCTCACAGTTCTTACAATCTGTGCATGTGCAAATGACAAACAGGTCCCTTGGTTAAACAACGCAAAGCGTTGGCTTTGCAATAAGTTGCCAAATGGAGAGGAGTTTCAGCATTCGATGTGATATGACTCATGTGTTTGTTGACGGACACCTGAAGGTATCTGAAGCAGATTATTGATTTGCTCATGGGCTGGGAACAGATTTATACTTTGATTTCCTAGAGTAAACACACAGTGTTTGGATAGGGATGTAAACCAAAGCCCAGTCTGTTGACTCCATTTGTCATATATATTCTCTGTTCGATAACTCAATAAAGTGTTTGAGACAGCAGCTGCTGAGGGAGGGACTTCAAGGCGAGCATGTCTCGGCTAATGTATTTCTGTCAGCAGGACGGAGGGATCCAGGGATGGAGGAAGAGGAAGAGAAGGACGGGTGGGTGGAGGTAATCTCTCCATTGCTTTCCCCACCACCCTCTTTTTCTTTCTTTCTTTCTTTCTTTGTTTGTTTGTTTGTTTCTTTCTTCACCCTGCCATGACAATTTTCCTGCTTTCCTCTATTAAAGACATCAGCTTATTACCTGTATGAACGGTCCAATCCCACAGGAACACTAACTATGGGTACAGTTAGGGCCATAAATCGTGATAAACTGCCATTCTCCAATTACGTTCTGTTTGTTTTTCATAGCTGCTTGTTTTATTGATTGCAGCAGACTATTAGAATTCTTGTTGACATGTGTATATATCAAACAAGTTTTCCAAATTGGTTTTGTCTCTGTTTCCACTCTCCAAAGTTTGCACCCACTGGGTGATGAACATCAAACGGGGACTGTTCAGAAATGCAAAACTTTATCTCGAGGCCTGTTTTTACTTTTCCAGGGCATAAAAACGTCAATATAGTTTTGATGACAAAGTGCGTTGTCACAAAGCGGAAGACGTGTCCGGAGCTGCAGGATCCATCAGACGCGTCTCTTTGTTGCAATGACAACTTTTGTTATCTGAATGTCACACAAAGTCTCGGCCAATTGTTTTCCAGAGAGATTATACAGACATGACAGCCCATCACAGCTGTTTATTACATTACATCACATCTGATCTCTCTAATCTCTCACAGGAGAGAGAGAGAGAGAGAGAGAGAGAGAGAGAGAGAGAGAGAGAGAGAGAGAGAGAGTAGTATACGAGATTAATGTACTGACAACGTAGCAAACCTCAGATTCGCCCGTCCTCATGCATATTGATGAAGAAAACCCACCAGGAGAGTATACACAGCTAGCTTTAATGCTTTAATGCGCATTATGGCAATAATGAGAGAGAAGCTACTTAGATCACATAATTCTCCAGAGTCCCATCATAAATAACAGCTTACATGTAGCTTATTTAGATAAATAGGCGGATGGATGTGAGGGACGGAGCGCCTGCGTTCACTCAAGCTTAGGAAATTTCTCCGCGCACAAGGGACTCCAACTGCTCACAAATCTGTGTTGCGTGCGCCACGTGCACGTGCATTTGTGTCTTTGCAGGAGGTAAAAAAAAAAAAAAAAGCGAGAGCAATCACATCTCCAGAAAATGTCATTGACTCCCATTACACCCACAAAGCCCTCGGTGCCATTAGAACGCAGGGCAAATTAGTCACTATGAAGATGAATGGCTCCACAAAAACACAATAACTTACCATGTAGAATTCCCTATGAATTATTAACAGGGCTTCTCATCAGAGGGAGAGGAGGCGCAGGGGCCCTGAATTCCTGAGGTTAAAAAAACCTTGGATATTTGAAAAAACATCTCCACGGTGCATCCTCCCCTCCTACACATGACCAAACCAGACATGTGGGCACATGCCGAGACACATAAGCGCACACAAGCGACAGTATATCACCATCACACCCTTGCACATCACTCATCACTGTGCATGTACACGCGCGCACACACACACACACAAACACACACACACACACACACACACATACACATACACACACGCGCTCACTCTCACGCACACACTGGCCATATCCTATTTATCCAACTGCATGTGGAGCCATACATTATCCGTGGCTTGACACCACACCATTAGTTACAGTCTCTCATCCAGCCATCAGAGGGTGAGTCCTGCCTGGAATCCTTCTACATTACATCCCACCGATGAATATACCAAGCAGTGGGCCATTAACACATACAAATCTGCATGTGCGATGCATGCACAGGCTCACAAGACAACACATTTTAATGGCAGGATACTGAAAAATGTGAAACAAAGCAGAGTATTCCGTGGGGGTCGATGTAAGTATATGCTGTATGTGTTTTTGTTTTTTGTTTTTTTTCTCACAGCAGAATCTCTCGGGAGAAAAGAGCTGTAATAACATAATTAGCCCGACTGATCTTCTTTGTGCTTTGGCTTTCAAAGTTTCGGAAGGGATCACAATCATCACAGCGCTCGGTATTACGGCTTCTTTTCCAAGGATACAGTAAAAGTAGAGAAAAGTCAACATTAGTCACACAGTCGAGATAGATTTCCTTTTTTTAGACTGAGTGTAGGAAAGCTAGTCGTCATTGGACCGCCACATTTATTAATCCGAGCTTAATTTCCTTATAGATGCCAATGTAGGTGTACTTTTTTCCCCCCAATACATGGAAACGTGCTGCACTTGCCTATAGGTGCATGCAGTGCTTTGACCATGTGTGTGCACATTGCAGGGAGGGGGGGGGAGGATTTACTGGTCTTAGCCATGTGCTGTACAGCGCATATCAGGTTTATGTGAGCCAGGTTTGCAGGGGTATGACCATTGGACAGCCTTCTTCTGCCGCCTGACAGTGAAAGATGTGTCCATAACGAGGTGGCGACGGACAAACTACGTAATGGGAACCCAACCTGTGAGACGAGCTATTAATCTTGGTAAGGCAGAGATGACCGTTGGACCGGGTCTGCTCACTGTAACAGGAACGGCAACATTAGGATTTCATGCCTCTCTGACTCCTTCCAGGCATGTCCTGTGTTCTGGCTTTTTGAACAGAACCCCACCTGATTTCCCTAAGGATCATAGCCATAAGATCATCTCTGGTTTTGTACGCATGAAGCCTCTAAAAATAGGACAACCGATCTGGGTCAGGTCACAGGACCATTAAACAATTCTCTGCGAGGAAATGAATATATCATATTCAAGTGGATATAAAGTTTGAGTAGGGCACAACTTGTTCACCTGCGTTTCTCTGGGTGATCTGTTTTCCACCTGCATGTCTTGAACATGTAAGTCAGGTGAACTGGAGAATTTTATTTTTCACATGGGCATGAATTTGAGGGTTTTGCTACAGTATGTAACCATACAGTGAACTGACGACCTGCACTATCCTGTTTCAGCCCATCACCAGAAAGGATTTACATAACTAATGTCATGCATATGGAAGTATCTGTTTATGTGATCCAGCTGTATGATGCATTTATCTGGAACTGTAATGACGGATAGCTTTAATTCTTGCAAACACTGTGACCAATCAATTGTGTGACCTATTAAAATATAGCTGTAGCTGTCTGTGTTTACTGTAATTTACCGAGCCATTTGAGTTGATTAAAACAATCACGGTTTAAGCCATTTTGATGGCTGACTGAAAAGATTACTTGTGCTGAGACGTACTTACTGATTTTCTAAATGTTATTTATGATTTTTCTATCAGTTTGTGATATATTAACATTCTTTCAGCGGAGGCTTCAAATAAGCCTTCCAGTTTATTTTGTCTCTTCCTCCACAGTATATCGGTTTTATATTATTCATATGATATTATGATTATGATTAATTTTACTGTTGTTGTTGTTATTATGATTATCACATCACTTTTGTTATTGCCCAAAATCACAATCACATTGCCTCAGTTGGCCTTACAATGTGTCCAGTGAACAACATCCTCTGTCCTTAGACCCTCGGTTCGATTGAGGAAAAACAGAGGAGGGACCCCTCTCCTAGGACGGGCAGATATGCAATAGAACAGAACATAACATAATCACAGTTTACAACTTTCATTGACAGAATGTCTGATACAAATAAATTATATAAAATATGTGTAAAGAGTGTGGATCCAAGGGGACGACTGAGCAGGCTGAGACATCGAGAAACGGTGGCCGAGTCATACGGCCTCCACTTCACCATGGTGACCTGGAAATGGACAGGCCTCAGAAGATATTTCATTATATAGATAATCATATGATATAGAATATCATATTTATGTGTGTCCATATATATAAACATATACACATATATTTTAATTGTGCAAAATAAATCTCAATCTCAATTTAAAGCCTTATTTTTGAGTAGTTATTGTGTTTCTGTGTTAAGTATCTGGGTTTTGTTTCAACAAAACTTTATTCAACAAGTGAATGCACCACATCATGTAAAATACGTATACAGCAAAGACAACAATAGTGCTGTGAACTGACAACTAAAGAATAAATAAATAATGCAACTCTTAAAAATAAGAAATAAAACATTGTTTAATAATTTCTTTCAATATTTATGTATTTATTTATTTGTTGCTCCTCAATTATCAGCAAGAAGAAAAGAAACATTATGGATTTGAAAATCCCCCATCCAAAAATAACAGTTGCATCAACTCAAGTACCTGAACGCCTCACCTGTTGCATTATGGTCTCTGTTTAACTACACCTCGAGACAGATAATGCAAACCACAGGCTGCTTCAGTCAGATGGATGATGAAGGTTTAACCTGGCTGTCAGCGGCCTGGACGCAGTTTCCCTTATGTTACCGACGCGCTACACAGTTGCTAACTTCACTGCAACGCTGCTGCTTTCAATGTAGCCTTTTCTTAAGCTAGCTGGCCTTTAATAAGTCCGAACATGTTTCCTCAAGAGGCTCTAAAGAGGAAATAACGTCTGCGTAGCTGCTAACAAGTGTCACCTGCTGAGGATGGCGGCTCCACTTCACCAAGCTAAGTACTTCTTCTTGAGCTAATGTGCTGTGCTGAGGAGACGTCGTGAATACGTCCAGTGATTTTGTTTGCTGTTCTCTGTAAATTCACATTGCTCGTGTTGGTGGTCTGTTGGCTGACAGGCTGTGCTGTAACTTACCTGCTTCCTCGTAGCTCTTCTTGAATTGCCAGTAATCGTGATGTTGTTGCCTTACTGTGCATCCTGATGCTTCCATGCTGAGTCCTGAGTATTATACTGGAAGTGTTATAGGCTGAGGAGTGGGTGGTTCCACTAGACATTTATTCTCTAGTTGAGTTTTCATTTTATTTTTATTCATCTGTTAAGCTGGCTCCTTCAGAATCCTTATTATACCTTTTTTAACTCATATTTTCCTGACATACTTCATATCTGGCTAAGCGTGAGGGTTTCACACTAAAGCTTGTTGGTTTATATGAAGGTTTTCTGTTGTATTCTTCACATCACAATCAACTGAATCTAATTTGCCGTACTGTTTCTTGGATGGATGGATGGATGGATAGATAACTTTATTAATCCTGGCAAATTAGGTTATCGTAGCAGCGGGTACATTCAATACAAACACAATCAAAATAAAAGGTCAAATATTGGAGCAATAAAAAAAACAAACACTATAAGCAATATAAAAAATGGAAGAGGAACATAAGGTGCAGTAATAATTTTAAAGCGCAGTTACAGCCCGTGTCTTGTTATCGGAAGGTCGCTGGTTCGACTCCCCTGGTCTGCATATCGAAGCGTCCTTGGGCAAAATACTGAATCCCAAAACTGCAGCCACTGCCATCAGTGTGTGAATGCATGTATGAATTACTGTAAGTCGCTGTATACAAAATACTGTGTGGTCATTAACACTCAACTCCAGCTTATATCCATGTGCTGATTATCATCCGCTTACCAAGATATGTCAGTTCTACTGGAAGCGGTCTTGTTTTGAAGGCTTTGAACTGATCCATCATGGCTGCTGTGTCTCATCAGCTGCTGTTTTGTTGATAGATGAAAGTGAATCACAGGTTTTTCTTTCAGAAGCTAGGTCCTGCACCGTAACTCGTTGAAAGCCTCTAAGAGTGATTGCGCTTTTTCTCTTCCCTTTTTTCTTTCTAAATCGAGATATCGGTACATCCTTCATAAGTTAAATGCCCTTGTTTTTGAGACTTTCAAGGGCAAACAGCGAACAACTCGCCTTTTTTTCGAAAGTTTTTCGAGACTTTCTGAATGTCTTGAGGAAAAAAACATTCATCTAGACCGCTGCTGTTGCTGTTTTTTTTTTTTATGAGTGCCAAGCCAACCCACAGGACCTTCAAAGCCAAAAATAGAGCCAGTCTAATACAACAAACAAAACAGAACAAAACAAAAGCGCACGGCACAGCACCTCTTGCCAGCAGGGTGACAGGGCATGGGCTCCGATGATTGATGATGAGAGAGAGGAGTATCCCCTATGCGCCGTGATAAGAGGCTATAAGAGCGAACAGAGGTGAATATAAGGATTAAATGAAGCCATGAAGGTGCGGCAGCGAAGCCACCATCTGAGATAGACAATGTTTTATTTACACCTCAGCCACGACTCATTAAACAGAAAGCACATCTCATTCACCTCTGCTACGGCGCGAGGAGGCAGATGCATATGTTGGTGTATTTACTTATGCCTGCACGGCGTTCTGTACACAGCATTGAAGCATGTGGAGTAAAGGAAAAACGGTGGTATTGTGAAGGATGGATGGACTTTTGTTCACTTGAGATTATATAACTATGTTTTTTAAGGATGCACCGAAATGAAAATTCTTGGCCGAAACCGAAAACCGAAAATGAGGAAACCAAGGCCGAAAACCGAAAACCGAAACACCGAAATAAATTATTATGCCAATTATTAGTACCATTGCATTTATGGCTATGACTG
>OMLP01003757.1:15157-25872 GCA_900302685.1 Spondyliosoma cantharus | reverse complement strand
TCAAAGAATAAATCAATTACAAAAGTATGAAAATATTTATTTAGCAATGACATTACAACAATGCACAATATAAAATAAAATCAAATTCAAAATAAAATGTTTAACTTGACCCCACTCATGTATACATTAAATAAATAATAATGTACAGGCCTATAACTGACTGGCCTGCTGAAAACGGGTTCTCCGCATCCATCGTGGCCTGGATCATTTCTCGCGCGCTGCTTTAATCATGCATTACTTGTTTTGCAAATCGCTATCCGTGGGTCTTTCTCAGATATATTGAAATACGTCCACACCGCAGACATGCTGGCGCTTATCCAGACAAGCGTGTGCTGGCCGCGGTTTTTGTTTGCGTCATCACAACTTTCTGTTTCGGCCGTGTTGTTTCGGTGATAAAAGTATTTCCGAATATTCGGCCACCGAAAATTTTCGGTGGCCGAATATTCGGTGCATCCCTAATGTTTTTCATATGACAACAAAGTTTTTTCTCACCGTGAAGTCTTATCGACAGGTGAATCACATTATTAATATTTACCTGATGAATGTTAGAGGACTGAAATGCTAAAAAAGCGTTTTGCTGAATATGTGAAAATATTCTTCACATTCCCTTAAAGAGGGAAGAAATGACATTTTACCTGTTAAGCAAATCTCAGAAACTTTACATTTGGCAGACACTATTTGTCCAAAGCGGCTTACATTAACTCATACATACATTCATACACTGATGGCGGTGGCTGCCATGCAAGGTGCCGACCAGCACATCAGAAGCAGTTTGGGGTTCAGTATCTTGCTCAAGGACACTTCGACATGCAGACAAGGGGACTCAAACCAGCGACCTTCCGATAACAAGATACTGGCTCTACCCCTGAGCCACAGCTGCCCCTAACTTTACATTTTATTTAATGCAAGAATAAGACATACATTTAACTAGAGCTGGACAGATGTATAGAGGTTTGACCACGTTATCGGCTCACATTGGCTTATCATAGATGTATCCATATTGCCGTAGTATATGTTATGTGACATGTGCCCATATGAAAACTCTTTTTTGTAGATTATAATGCAGAAAAATCTCTTGGATGATATATAATTATTAAATTGTAGGGATTGGTCATCAAATATTCTCTGCATATATATTTCCCTTGTTTTTGCTGCCGCTTTAGTATTACTGCAATACTAACAGGTAGCGTTATTATTACCAGGCTGCAGGTCTTTTCTGCACGAGGTCAGTATAAGCTCTTGCGGCTATATGCTACAGTACATATAAACAAATAATCGTAAAATATCTACCAGTGACTATCGAATAGCATTTTTCCTAAAATGGCCATCCCTCTAAAGTTCCCAATGAAGTCTCCTGTTCAGACATTAGACGGTATATTAGACGATATATTGATATTGGAAGATTTTTCTTCCTATATCTATATCGCATCGGCCCCAAAAAACAAGTATTGGTCAGGCGCTACATTTTACATTACCATACTATTTTAACATACATTTTCGTTAAATAGTCACAACCTTCTCTTCATCTGTAAATATAAAGAAGTACAATTTTTATGGATAAAAATATACTATAAAGGTTAAATATGGTCGGCAAAGAAAACAACGCAGACAGCAGAATTGTCTGTGTTTTTGAATGATGTCCTTCCTCCCAAATGTTAATGATGATGCATGTGTGCCTATACCTAAAGCATGATATAAGTTGATGAGTACCAGCCCCTCTCTGCAGAGTCCTACTGTTTATATCCTCCTTCCACTATGCATGCGATAATCATCATAGACTGTGGATGTTTCTCTCTATTGTATAATTCCCCTGTCACTAAGCCTGGCCATTTTCTTCAGTTTGTTACTGCTGTTTTGTCAAATTAGATGAATTCCCCGCCTCATTGTTTACCAGTAATTATAAACACAAGAACAGATGGGATGCAATTCTTTTATTGAAAATTTGCGGCCCTGCCAAAGTGACGTCGCCATCTTGTTCCACGCTTGATCTTGAGTGAGTTTGATTTGTGGCTTAGTCTGATAGGAATCAACTTTTTGTTTTGTTTTGTTTTTTTTTCCTTCCATGCGGCGGGTGGTATGATAGCATGTTGAGTGTCACATCATCGTACAATCCTGACGTACAGTGTGTTTGCTTTCTCTTGTGTGGCATCACCTTATCGTAACATGGCACCAGAACGAGGAAGCTGTGAGTGGAATTTTCCTTTTTCCAATCTCTATCCCAACAATCATTGAGGAGAACCAATACTTGTTCTCTATGGTGATTTAACTCAATAAACAGACTTGTCAGTTATTTCAAACAACATATGTTCAACCCAAACAATGGTTTGATTGAAGATTTGATTTTTCTGAATGATAAGACTCAGCCAAAGTTTAACACAGTGTGTTGTTTTCCCTTCCGAGCTTTCAGATTTGTTCAAGGTGCATTTCACAGTCCCGCTGCCATCTCCTTGTGCATGCCTCCCATGTTTTATGCGCAGGAAGTGTGAGTGTGTTTCATCAGTTATGGCACAAAAGCATATAGTAGTTGTGCAGCAGCGATCAGCTTTCAGACAGATGGCATGTCCTCACTTCTAAACTGGCTGATATTGGCTGGTGGCTGCGACTGGACAGTCATCGTAAACTCGCCATATGCTGCAATATGCTGCACAGACTGAGGCGGGGGGCAAGTGTATTTAGGGGCATAGAGTGGCAGGATGAAACATTCATAAAGGGACTGAGCATATGTTCATTTCATATCATCTTCACTTCATTCCAGGAAATCATAGAGCAAACTTTAACCCGCCACAGTTGTTTGAAGGCAGGGGAGAAACTGTAGAGCATGAAAGTTAATAATCATCATTTTTGCATCATCTGATAATAACTACTTTGTGTAATAGGGTTATTTTCTCAATTCAGCTGCTCCAGTCTGAGTTGATTTCTAGCTTTGAAA
Organism: Spondyliosoma cantharus; assembly: GCA_900302685.1. Taxonomy (NCBI): domain Eukaryota; kingdom Metazoa; phylum Chordata; class Actinopteri; order Spariformes; family Sparidae; genus Spondyliosoma; species Spondyliosoma cantharus. The sequence goes on along the minus strand of OMLP01003757.1, from coordinate 22,943 downwards.
GGCAATTGTTGACCGTTTTTCACAAGGGCAGATCGTAACCAGGACGCAATCTTGTCTCCAGACCTGCAAATGGTTCCTTTCCTCACTGTGAATGAATGTGTCTTTGTGGCTTGACGGGTGAGGCAGTAAGAAAGAGCAAGTGATAGAGAGAGATTCTAGGAGAGAGAGACAGAGAGAGAGAGAGAGAGAGAGAAGGGGAAAGTGGCTGCAGGTGTCAAGCCTCTTGAAATTGGTTACCTTCCTTGCTGGAGGTGTGTGCGCGTGTGTGTGTGTGTGTGTGCGTGTGCATGTGTGTATGTGTGAGCATGCACACGCACCTGACTAGGGGCAGTAGTGTAATGATTCGTCTTCGGCATCCCACGAGTGAACACAGACCCTCACCCACCTAACCACAGGAATGACACATTAAAGGAGATGGGTGAATAAGATCTGAATGTGAGATGGAGGGGGAATAGCCTCTCTGACATTACACTGTATGAAACTTGCAGCCGTAGCCTGGGGACAAAGCTGGCCCTGCAGTGACAAGTGCTTGCGGAAAGTTAAAGTGACATTTCAGTTTGGTGGTTTGACGTCGAACCAAGTGCCAGGGCAAGGATGGATCAGCGCCTCCCACCAGGGCGGACGGACAATCCTTCAAAAGGTGGAAAATGGAGCAAAGGCTGATTATTCCACCCATGACAAGACCTCTATGTGCAAAAAGTGTAATAACTCAGCTGCAGCTCCAGCAGAGAACTAACACTATTAGTGATTTATGCCAACAGGACACATGGTTTTTGCCCAGACAGCCAGTCCAGAACAATAAACGTCATTCAGTCACTCTGTGTTTCTCCCTGAGTTGAAACGCCACTCAAGAATGAGTGCTAGAGGCAACACTGAGTGCCTATCACTCAAATTCTCTTTGACCAGAGATCCATAGTATGTTGCTGTTAGGCAAGTGTACCACTAAATTGTGACATATGGCACATCCAAAGTTTTGTCACAAGACATTTTGAACTGGGTTCCTAAATTCCTGTGGTGTAACTCAGTTTATTAAACTGACTAGACATATATATTGCCATTGTACATGACAGTGGGATGAACTTAGGGCTGAAACTTACACTTCTTTTCATTGATTAATCTACTGAACATGTTCTTGATTAGTGGAACAGTGCATTGTTTCCCACCAGATTTCCTGAGACTAGGTGGTGGGGCCTCGGACCTTGTAGGGGGGTTCAGGGGCATGGTCATCATTTTTAAGTTAAATGCATCAATGTCTTGACTATCTGGGAGTGAAAGATGCTTTGCTGAATCAACAGAGCAAAATGAATCAGTAATGAATCTTTAATCCTACCGTCATAGAAAACTAAAAAAGTAACTGTTCATAACTGAGAGCCCAGAACACTAAAGTATTTGCCGTTATTAATGAAAAAATGACTATCAATAACACAAAAATCTAGTGCTGCACTGAATAGCCAATTCATGTATTAGTGTATCAACTATCTAATCAATCCCTAAGTATTTTGATCATCATTTAATCAGTTTGAGTAATTTATTGAAGAAACCAAATCAAAATCTCTATAGCCTCTTAAGTGTTAATCTTTTCTGGTTTATTTAATCCTTTATCACAGTAAACTGAATATTTTGCTGATGAACAATTCAAGACATGCCTGGACTGCATTTTGGGCTTTGGGAAACACTGTATCGACATTTTTCACCATTTTATGGTTGAATAATAACTGATAAATAATTTATAAAAAACAAATAATTGACAGATTAATCAACAATGAAAATAATTATCAGTTGCAGCCCTAGATAAATCAATTGTCAAATGTGTTGCCAATTAATGTTCTGTCCGTCAGCTACCCAATTAATCACTCATCATTTCATCACAAAGTGAGCGCAGGTTAGAAAGCATCAACAGAAAAAGTCAGGAAACCTTGTGGGACAGTTAGAGTGAACAAATCAAGGCAGGCAGGACAAGGGCCAAGCTTGAAATGTGTTGTAATTGACTGCTGTACCTTCTCCGAAAACATCCATTTTTTTTTTTTTCATTTAACAGCTGTCCACTTCCTCTCGCTTAAAGTGTGTGCTACGTTGTCTAAGAGCATTTTGTGTTGGTAAGGCTGCCCGGGTCCCTCTGCCGCAAAGGAGGCTGAATGATATAGCCTTGTTGGTTGATGGCCAAATTCCGAGTAAATAAATGATGCTGGTTTATCTTACTCAATCGCCCACAAAATCAGTTTGGGGCGATGAGAACAAATCTTATGTAAATCTCCTCCCCCTAGAGAAAATGTTCGAAAAACCACTGCATCAAGTATTACTGCTATTGACCCAGGCAGGCCCTCCGAGTTCCTGGCCACGTGCCACGCATTACTGCTTCTCCATCACCGAACAGAGCACTGCTGGGAGGTACTTGTTGTTCACCCATCCTAGCAACCAATTAAAAAACAGCTGGAGTTTTGCAGAGCCATTGAAGATAAGGGCCATTCTCCAGGGTGCAGCATTCGCACAACTGCACCACATTATCCTGGAGGGATAATCAACAGCCAGCAGCAACACCATGCAAAATCGGAGGAAAAGGAAGAGCTCTCCTCAAAGTGCTATATGCTTTTAAAGATCACGACATGCAAGAGCCCGACCCTTTATTTTTGTTGCGGTATTCTCTATTAATAGGCACGAATCTGCTTCCTATCAGCACGTCATTACAATAACAATCCAAAAAACAAAACAACATGCATCACGTTTGATTTTAGCCAAGCACATAAACAAGTGCAGTACACTTCCTTCTAGGGGTATGTGTATCTGCAACAAAAGCATACTGCGACACCTGCAGACTGGGAAGCTGGAGCAATAGAAATGTCCCAGTGCACTTGTTCTGTGAGGACCCTTCTTTTTTAACAGGCTCACAATCCACTTTGGGCCTAGACTGATGGTTAAAGAGACCCGGCTAGACAAGCCATCGAGCAAACTATCATATAGCCAGCAGCTGGCTCAGCAGTATGCACTGGTGATTTAATTAGAACAACCGCATTAATGATGATTGCGTCTCTCAAGGGGCCGTGGTGTTTGCATTACATCTGTAGAGCTTTGTGTGCACAGCCACCTCATAGGTCTTATAACAAGACCATATTTTGGAGGAAATAGGGTAGTTTGAGTGTTTTATGCCTGTTGCTGTAATGGCAGGTTTCAGTTAAGGCTTGTTAGGTTTACCTCAATTGATACTGTTAGGATTCTGTTTTAAGGAGAACGGTGTCTATGTTTTAAAATTGTGTGATTCCTCGTTCTTCTTGTTCGAAAAAGTCATCTCTTAGCCATGGTGTTTTTTCTCTTTCTCTCTTTGCAAAACATAAACCTTAATGGAAAATTTATTACATAAATCATACTTCTATATTAGTTTGACATGTCAAGAGTTTTCCTTGATATTTGCTGGGACTCATTGAATTACTATAATGTCTCCTTTGTATTTCCTTGGGTTTTGGATGCTAGAATGAATTTGAATTAAGGAGCCAAAAGTTGAGTCTGTGTCCAGGAAAGTGTCGGCTGAAAAGTTCAGACTACCTTGTTTTATATGGCAGTACATTATCTATCAGGCTAACCTGTAGCATTTCTCAGTGTACACAGGAAACAGGTGTTTGCATTATGAAGTTGTTCAAGGGCTTTATCCCCCCCCTTGGATGTCTTTCCTCCAGCCAGAGACAGACTGGAATCATTTCAGGTCAGGCCGCCAGGAGTTCACAACGCAGAGAGGTCTGCAGCTCAGACAGAATCTCTGATCCCCGATAACATCTCTCCACTCTCTGCTCTGGCGTTTCCTTCATCCTTCCCTTTCTGTTTTTTCCTCTCTTCTTCCTCTTCTCCCATGGCTTCACCCAGGACTTTTAGCAGCCTAACAGTTCTGATAAATAATGATTTCTGGGGTGCAGGGGTGACCAAGGGGCAAATCGGTGTCCAGCTACTGCAGAGAGATGGGTTCAATCCCGGGGTAGTGGGACCTCCAGCTCGGTGCGCATTCCAGCAAACATAATTGGCAGTGTTTGCAGGTGGGAAGCGAGCGGGGATCATGTCCTTGTTGCTTGACCGGTGGCTCTTATGATCGGTCAAGGTGGTTGCACAGAGGGGTTAGATGTCAAGGTAATAGTGTGAGTCATAATTCTGAAGCTACATTCGATTTGGTATTGAGCATGACCAAGTTTGCGTGTGCCTAAATACCAGTGTGTGTATCCACATGAGTTCGTGAATGAATGTGTTTTTGTGAGGACAGACGGGTATGGGGCTCATGCATTTTTTTTTGAGTGTGCCTATGTGTGTGTGCAGCCGTCTAATAGTGTCTCTCTCTCTAATCCTGGGTTTATCTGCTGGTCACTGAGGTGAGAAGGGCACCAAGACGTCAGTCATCTGGCTGGCCAACCAAAACCTCTTTATTTCCACTGTCACTGGAACCCATTTGGACGGGCGGAGATTTATTTGGACTCTCTTATCTCTGCAGTCCAGTCAGGAATCATATGGCTGAACTCGTGTATCTTTTTTTGCCCTCTGGATAGAGTGAGGGTAAAAGAGCACTAAAGGCTAAAAGTCCCTCATGAATATGTTCCACCAATCTGCAGCATATGTCTGATAACATAAAAACGGATCCACTGCACTCAAAACGTAAATGCATCCAGTAAATAACACATTTCTGTCTGGGAAAATGTGCTGCATGTTTCGTAATATAATATATTTATTTTCAGTCCAGGGGTTCAAAGCAGTGGTGGTTGAAATTTGGACTGTACTATGTAGAGTGTGAACATTTAAATTGGCTCTTATCAAGCAGGACTCTCATTATCCACGCAAAAATACTTTTTGGTATGATTGAGTTAATGTAAGTAAAAGTCCTTTAGCTGTCTTTATCTATGCCGATGTAATAATTTCACATAGTTGCCTGTTCCCCTTCTTCACCTTCTCCCATGGTTGCTCAATTAGATTGTGGGCTGGGGACTATGGAGAACATCTGAATAAACTGAAGTTGTGAGATCATATGTGATTTTGAGACACTGTATTATCTCGTTAAAAAGGATGTGCTGTACATGCTGAAATCCTGTTATTTTCTCCTGACCTCTGTCATTAACTTGGCAGCGTTTGGGCTGCAGCTGACTGAACTTCATTTGATTATAGCTCATTTCATTGTAAACGCTAGACAATACAGAGTCGTTGTGTAAATCCACGGGGGGCAATTTTCTTATTGGATTTCATGACCCAGTCTGTACAGTACATTTAGATGGTGAGAGCTTAATTTGTAAAATTGGGACCAAATATTCACAATTTGCTCACATAATAGAAGTAAGGCTGTGACTTATAGAATGAATCTAACTCTTTTAAAGTAGATACATTACGCTTTATTGTTTGTTGTTTTCTTCCCTCACTCACTCTGTTGTTGCTAGTGGTGCTGGCTCAGGTGTGTCTGAGCTGACCAATCAGAGGAGCAAACACAGAGGGGGAATAAAGTAGTATAAGGAAAGCGATCCGTTTTTTGAGCATCTAAGCAGGTAAGCCCGTTCTATAAGTAACCTAAAATAAAATTGTGAAACCTGAAAATGTTCATAATAAGTCTCCTTTGAGTGAGAAGACAGACATTTAGACCCATTGACATTGAGTTAAAAAATAATAAACACTGGCATAAATATCTGATACTAAACAAATTAATGCCTGCAATGCCACTGAATAGCCCTTTTAGGATCTAAACGCAAAAGGCAGGAATTGTAGCGAGAGGGAACGGAGGCAAAAAAGCAAAACAGTGAAACAGCATGTTTCCATTTTAGCTGGGCAGCTCGAGTGGGTTTGCCACAAGCATGCATCAGGCCAGTTAAGAGGTTAGGTCTGGCAAGTCATTACTGTCAGAGCTAATGTAGAGAGATGAGGAGAGGGACCAGGGAGGTAAGCACTCACTAATGAATGAACACACTGCTAAGTTCAACAATTACACGCCCATGTAAATGTAAGGATAACACAGCAACACAGGCAGACTGCTGCTGAACTCCCCAAACTTGACTGAGCTTGAGAACAAAGGGGAAGTCTATCCAGATACTTCAGACTTGGACTGTTTTTGAGTGAAAGGTAATACGTTTCTCAGCCTGGAAACAGCGAGGATAAAGTGTTTTTCAGCGCAGAAGCGAGGCAGTGGTTTAGGTAAATGCCCCGAGCATATATTTCCTTAAGTTGGAATACTAAATTGAAGTTCATGGAGCTTTTCAAGTCAAGGGATGGAAAAAATAAACTTTGCAATCCAACAGACAATATGTTTCCCCCGGCCATATCCTATTTCCTATAAAATGAAGGCACACTTCTGTGTAAAGTGCACCGTCTGTCCTAGTAATAATTTGTTTCAACATAAGCAATGGCTTTGTTCAGTTCCATGCATCATCCCAGCGTTAGGAATCTTATTTTCTGTTGGAGATTTGCTATCATTTGTTGTCCAGACATGTGGGATCCATTATGCATTTTCCTCCACTTTCCTTTAAAACAGAAAGGTGAGCCATCCCATTAAAACAAAGCAAACCATTGCTTCTTAATATGCCATTGTTCCCCCTGAAAAAGGGTGCCTCCCAATTTCAAATAAAACACCACACTGCTAATATCCACTCTTTATTGTAATGTATCACACCCTTTTTCTCTTTACCCACCAGTCACATCTGGTAATGAGTCACACAAGATATTTTTGGCATGTTCTTGTACTGTAATTGTTTCTCTTTTTTACATCATTGTAAATGTAATATCTTGGTGCTTTTGACTATTCGCTAGACAAAACAAGCAATTTAAAGACGTCCTCTTGATCCCTGGGGAATTGTGATGGGCATTTTTCTTTCATAATTTTCGAATATTTAAAAGTCTGAACGATTGTTCAACTAAAAGAAAAATAATTAGGAAAGAAAATAATAATTGGCTCTGCGTGTTTTATTTTGAGACAAATGAGAGGGTTGATGATTATTTTGGGCCAGTCTGTTGTTGTTTGAGCTCAGACTTTATATTATTTTTATTTCTCATATTATTGATTGTGGTATTGTAAGCACTGCATCAGTGACTACATTTTCACGGCATCACGGTATAAAGTGTTAAACAATTATTATTAGCCATTACATTGGCCCTTAAATGTGCAGTAAGTAGGATATAGAGGCATTTCTAGGGGGATCTATTGGAATAAATTGTACAGAAACTAAAAATCCTTTTGGTTAACTTGGTTGGCCGGATTTTATATCTATAGGAGTGAGTCCTCTTTAACAGCCCGCCATGTTACCGTCCTGTTTCTACTTTAGCCCATAACTTGCAAACCTACCACAACGCTCCAGACAGGGCCGTTCAAATTTCAAATTGTTTGGTGACTACTGTTGGGTAGCTGAAGATTAAGGGTATCTACTTGGAAGGTTTCCTGGTTGGGCAAATGCTTTGTTATAATTTCATAAAATCTTATGTCTTGGCAGACACTTGATAAAACACACTAGATTATAATACACTTGAAATAAAAGATAAAACTTAAAACTTAGATTGCAATATTGTGCATAAGCAAATGTACAGGGTATGATGATCGTCGACTGTCACACCACTGCATACCTTGAAAACAGAATATCGCTGCCAACCTACATGTGAAACCACAAATTAGTGCAAACTATGTTGCATCAAGATGATTGAATACGTTATCAGTGAAAAACCCTGCTGTATTAAAAAAACAGTGATAATAATAATTTTGAATTTATTATTCAACTCCCTGTTATATGCTGTACATACCTGCATGATAATATGTGTATGCAGTTAATGTGTATATATGTACTATACTATG
>OMLP01003754.1:5173-19107 GCA_900302685.1 Spondyliosoma cantharus | reverse complement strand
CTGTCTGTCTTACTCACTTCAGACGTCAGCTGAACAGGAACTACGGTACTGTGTGTGTGTGTGTGTGTGTGTGTGTGTGTGTGTGTGTGTGTATTCAAAGCATCTGTGCTGTTGCTTGTAGCTTCAACAAACACTGAGAATACTGAGAATGTGATAAAGAAGACTACTGTGTGTGAGTGACTTTGCTTGATCACGGTCTGCTGTGGCTGACTGGCAGCATGTTCAGTGTCACATCACTCATTGATTAAGGGGACAAATGCTCATTTGATAAACATGATATTGACTCAGAAAAGAGCATTGTTTATACTTTTCAAATATCCAAAAAGGAGGAGACAGCACTAGTTTAATGTTCATCCTTTTACAGTGGGCTAGTTTATCATCAGAGTTAATGGGTCAATAGAAATACTAGCTTGTACTTAACTCCCTGCATTGAAACAAAATGTTACAGTGAAGGTATGTGGACAGAAATTCCTCAAGACAAACACAAACCTGATCAGTTGTGTTGAGCTTTGCAGGTGCAGGGCGGGTACTTGGTTCTGGTGACTACAGATATGGGCCTCACGGACAGGACCCCTAATAGACCGTTTCACAGCAGACACACAAGTGTGATCTCTAACATTAATGACAGCTGCATTCTATTGAGGTGAGGTAATTCCAGGGCTCTGGTGGTGTACCCTCTCACATGGTTGGTCACACCTGTGCTTTTCCTGCTTTGACAAGTTAAAATGTCTGCCATGAAATAGGTCTATTGTCAGCGAGTATGCAACTGGCAAAACAACAAAATGACTGTAATAATTGTCTTGATGTGAGAGAAAATAAGAGAAGATTCTGCAGTGAAAGTGGAATTTGTACTTTTGCTTGTAATTCAAATGACCTGACAGATCCACCCACAAATGATTTTACTGCTAAACTTGGAGTCTGTGAGTAATAAATCTTTAGTGTGATGCTTATAAAACCCCAAACACAAGATCCTGGCAGATCCATTCGGCGTCTGAACATAATTCATTAACCTACAGCTGCTGTACCATCTCTGCATGGCTCATCAGCAGTAACACGAAACCTGTGACACTCATCCCACCTCGGTGCAAACACAACCACTGCTCTCACACAAAAATGCTATGTGACACACATACAGGCTTGCTAATGCTAATGAACCGGCCCAGGCTGATGAGGTTCTTTGCTGCAGCAGATAACGGCAGCCACAATGGCTTTGTTGCCTCTCTACCAAAGCCGATTTGGACTTAAAAAGTAGTGGCCTATGAAAACATTGCCTCCAGCCTTTTCCTGCTGAAAACCTATTAAATCAACTCCTAATACAATATGCTAATACCATGTGGGTGTACCAATTTCAGGTGCATGCCCCAAAACTCATGCCCCCTTAACTGTTCTCTATGTGGCACCCACCTGAAAAATAGAAACAGGAATATGGAAATTGACTGATGCCATTGGCCCTGAGGGCCTGGAACACAATGCTGCTTAGGTGGTGCTCTTTGTTCCTACACATATTGTTATTTATTAATTTATTCCTGTATGATTCTTTTTTACACAGCACTGTGCCTGGGCTGTGATACATAGAGTACTACAATAAAACAAAAGGGTTAGGCCACTGATGCCTTAATGATCTAAAAATCACTCGACTAACTTTATTGTGTTTTGCCCATCATTACCAGCATGATCATGATTGCACATCACAACAAGAATCAAAGGTGTCCTATTGCAATCACCAAAACAACTGTCCATCCACAAATAGCAGAAGACAACACCACATCAGCAAATATGCACTCATTTGTCACTTACATGTTAAACATTCAAACCAGCCATTGTATGTGTACTCACGCTTTTCTTGAGCCATATGTATTCCATAAGCACATTTCAAATATGTGAGCAAAGCCAGATCTCAATCAAAAACTCAACAAAAACCAAACCAAAGCATAGATTCTAAGTATATACTGGTTTCAGATTCATATCAGATTCTGCTCTGATATGGAGCCATTTACAAAGAGAGGAGAGCTCAGAGATTACTTTTTAACTTCTGGGATTAAAAAGTGGATTCATTTTCACTCCTGTTTTCAACCCGACTGCAGCAGTGATCCATGGAGGAGAGCTGCTCTCTGGAGCTGGAGGGAAAATGTAATTTACTTTATGAGCGTAACGTTACAGAGAGGAGAGAGCGATAGAAAAGATAGAACCGGAGTCTCTGGTGAGTGCTGAATTTATTGAGGATGGACCTGAATTCAAAGATACAGAATCGAAGCTATTGTACATGGAAGTATCTGGCTGTTTGGGGCGAGTAAACATGATCCTGTAAAAACGTGCCTGCTGGTGGTGAACACACCATCAAACACCTCTGATGAAGATCTGTCTGATGTGATCCAGGCACAAATATTTTATTCACATTCTCTAAAGTCTCATCAATCGACTTTCACTCTCTGATCCTCTCAGAGGTTACAGTGACAGGCACCCACATGAAACGCATCATTACCTTCAGTAGACCTGTGGATTTCTCTGGGTTTGAACACTGTTTGAAACAAAATATATAACAAAGGTCTGGTCGTTTTTAGACATTTGAATTCAGAAATCTGAAATATTAAATCTCTGATAAAATACACTCCAGCTGAGACCTTCTAGTAGCTCATGTACTTCATCATACCTCTAGTTCATTGGTGGTGCACAGCTATTTTACTGCTAATGACATAGTGGATTTGACGAAGAATGCACAATAAGACACAATTAAGACTGAGGCACTAATCAAACCTGAGAAAAATAGGAGAGAGCTGGAAATAGAGAGACGAGTAAAGCGTCTCTCTCTCTAATTAATAGCTGGAGCAAAAGGCTAAACAGCACTCACCATGACCCCCCTTCAGTGATGCTGGAGACCTGTATATGGAGATAGGTGGAGAGGAGCGGTGCCTCATCATGCGCAGGTGATGCTGTTCAGGGTGAGCATATGATGCCCCTGCTATCTGCGGTCTGGTGGCAATCACAGAGTTCAGCAGACTCCCTGATGGGGGTGCAGCGATACATCCCAGAATCAGCCACCCCATCCATGCAGTCTGATAGAGGACAATGAAGCCAGGGGCTTGGCAGGAACCCCCTTTCATGAGCACCCGTAGAGGTGAGACACCCATGGGGCACATGGTGAGACAATTCAAACAGACAACAGTGTCTGATGACAACAGTCTCATGATTGAGAAAACCCCATAATAATAAAGACAAGCAGTCCGTCAGTCCCCGATACTTTCAGACACCTCACACACATGCTGCTTAGTGAGTTAAATAAAAACAGATCGTCAACGAAAAATTATGTCTAATTGAAAATCTTCAAACACACACAGTTGCCCTCTGCTCTGCATGTAACACTATTACAAAGAGTGAGGATGGACGGACACCTCCTGCCTCCTCCTCTGCATAGGACTCGTGGCTCAGCTTGTCCAGCCATTTGCCAGCAGACTGGCTGCTTCTCTTGCGCTACACTGTCTCTGAATATCGCTCTGTCTCCGTTTTCTTCCTTAAAAAGACTTCTACAGGCAATCTTGCCAAGATAAAAATGTCAAAGCCACAGAGAGAAGTATTGTTGTCTGATCCGATGAAACTTGCACAGTGACTTCCCAGAGAAGTCAAGTAACAGAAAAAGATATATCCACTAGCCCTCTTCCTGTCCACTTGTGCATGCTCCGCTTGTTTCCGTTTCAATTTCACTTCTTGAAGATTTGAGAAGTATCCATTAAAATCACAGCAAGAGAAATCCTCTGCTCTGGTTTGCTTCTGGTCTCCGTTTCAGTAACAGAGCATCCTTTGATGTGCGCAAAATTTGCCCCACGCACTTCAACAGAAGACAGCAGCAATGATCCCAGAGCAGAGAGAGGGAGGGGGGGAGAGAGAGACAGAGAGAGAGAGAGAGACACACACACGGAGAGAGAGTGAGAGAGAAAGAAAGAAAGAGGGAGAAAGAGAGAGAGTGTGTGAGCGAAAGGGGGGAGAGAGAGTCAGAGAGAGGGAGTGAAAGAGAAAGAGAGGGAGAGAGAGGGAGAGAGAGAGGGGGGGGGCGGGGGTGATTATGAAGTGCTGAGAGAGGTAGCAAAGGTAAAAGAAGGTGAAGCTAGTGGTGGGGATACCGGAAAGCAGAGAGGTACAGAGAAAGATAGAAATGATCAGCCTGGTTTAAATATCGATTAAATTGTTTAAATAAGAGAGAGAGAAGACCTGATGGATGAGTCGCAAGAATGAGAATGCTACTAAAAAGGCAGTGAGTGATCATTAAGCAGTAGAATTCAACAGAAAGAAGAAACAAAGTAATAGTAAAAGAAGCAATGCAAAGAGGATGGAGGTTGGTGACGAGGCTAGCAGGCCAGTGCGTGCAGTTTGAGACTGCACTTTAACATTTGTGAGCATGACACTATATGAGACGACACTATACAGGCAACTTTGACAAGGGACCATGTATCAACATTAGAAAGTCTGACACCGTGTGTGTGGCAGCAACAACAGGTATTTCAAACCAAAACATAATCTTCTCCTTGTTTTTATGCCTAAACCCAACCTTAAGCATTCACAAGCATAACACTGCATTGTCCAATCAATAAAACTAGGTTCTACTAATAATTACTAATTGAGCAGTTGTTGATCAAAGAAAGTACAGAACATGTGTGGATGTTGAGATTGTGTAATGCACGGCGTGACACTCGCAGTGCGTTCTATTTGTAGTTTCCCTATTCTACCACTAGATGCTGTGCTTTTATTTACACACACTCCACAGTTCAAGGACAAGTTGATTAATTCCACACTTGTGGAGGAATGATTGTACACATACATTAAACACACATCTGTGCATACTCTGTTGATTAATGAGAGTCCTGGGCTTTGACCTTCAACCTTCTCCCTGCGTTTCATTCAGTCAAAGAAACATAGTTCAGGCACAAACAGGAGTTGTGGTGTCCATGTCCAAATCCATGTTCACAAACTCAGTGACTAAATTAAATACTGTTTTGCCAACAAAAAACAGCAGAGAAAACACTTCTTGCTACACTGTAGCCTTAAAGACAGAGAAAGTCAAAAAATCTAACTCAAGTACCAGTAAGTCCACACACACACTCAGTCCCATACAAATTGTACTTGCTGCAAAAACATAAATCTGACCATTAGGCAAATCTGTCAGAGCACGTCACAGTCTGAGTTCATTACTGCTCTTGAAAAGCAGCAGCTGACAAGTACATGTATAAACAAAACATTGATGAACATTATGACCTTTATGATAGGATTTCTTTGAGGGCTGTTTTACACTATATCATTTAACAACGGGCCCATTAAAACAGCATACACTGTACATTTTGTGCACCCTACTTTGGCAGTGCCGGACCTACTTATGCTCATGCCAGTGCTGCTCATTATCAATTTGAATTGGACAACCACAAAGAGAGGGAAATGTCTCTGCTAGAAAGAGAAGAGAGCTAAACTGGTGTCCAGAGGTGTCAGAGAGAGCAGCAGGGAGCTGACGGGAGAATAATCGGAAGTGAAAACCTTTTTGATTTTACTGCTTTGACTGAGCTTCTGTCTGCTTACCATCACATTAGACACCACCATGTCTCAGTGCCTCCAAAAATAGTAAATTACCAGAGCTAAAAAGCTTAATGGCTGCTGATACTGGTGCCAGTAATAGAACAAGGGCTGAAAATTAAATTAGGACAGTTGCTGTTGCTATTTCGAGGAAGCTTTTGTGAGTGTTTCCAACAGGAGAGCAGCAGCCACCGAATCAGACGGAGAGGGCTGATGCTCAAAATCTGGAGCTAATGCAATTCAGTCCTGGTGTCTGCCTCTTATTCAGCCATTAGTGTCAATGTGTAATTCAACATTTATTTCTTATTAATGATGAAAAACAGAACTGTCTGTCTGTTCAACATCCTGCCGGTGTAGAATGAGTCTGCTGAGGTGGGCAGCCTGCAAATCACTTCTTTACTATTCATACAATTTTAAGGTGGACAGGACCGCATTTACCTTTTCAATAAATACATTTAAATCTTAGGGCATTTATCAGATGCTTTTGTCCAAAGCAACTTAATATAATAATAATAATATCAATAATAATAGCGACAGTAATTCATACATTCATACACTGGTGGCGGTGGCTGCCGACCAGCACATCAGGAGCAGTTTGGGGTTCAGTATCTTGCCCAAGGACACTTCAAGATGCAGACCAGGGGAATCGAACCAGCCACAGCCGCCCCTTAAATAACTTAGTGGATGTGTTTAAGTCAGACCATCATATGGTGGACCTGTGATTAATAGGGTTTTTTTCTTTTTTTTTTCTTTTTTTTACCACAAATACACTATCTGTGTAAAATATCATCAGTGAGGTAGACACAGTTTGGTCAGACAGCTTATTTCAGAGGAAGGCAAGCGTTCCTACTCTCAAAGAGATTGTTGGCATTAATTCTGATAGTACGCGATGCAGTGCCACAACACATTGAGATAGAAAGGCTAAGAATAATAGCACATCTACAAAGGGCTGAGAGCCAATAACTTTTTCAGTTAAGTATCTTGAAAATAAACCAGCAGAGTGAAAAAGGTGCTCATTTATCAAAATGCTTGTTTCACTTCCATTAATCCCAGAGAGACCTGCTTCACTGAACTGTTTCTATTCAGGCATAAAGGATTCTGTGCTATCGTAAATAGACGAACATTTTAATTCATTCATATAATTAATTAAGTCCAGTCATGACCGCGAAAGCATCTTTGTGCTAATGGATGACCTTAATCAATCATGTGCATTAAAATGCAAACCTTTGTTGTTTATATGGCAGTTATGGAAAAAAAGGATTTTGATCATATTCCAGAAATCAAATTCCGCATCCCAATTTGAATGTCATTTTAGATGCAGCAGAATGTAACAAATTGCAGTGAAATTTAGAGTTATTTGATTTTTTGTTTTTAATATAACAGTTTTTATAATAGTACGAAAACGTGTATGAGAAAACTCTACCAACTGATTCACACTGTGATCTGAACAGACTTGTTGTGGAGGAGTTTTCAAAAAGTGGAATCATTCATCTCGGTACTGAGAAATGAATGTTAGCAGTTATAAAAAAGAAAAGCTGTAACAAACCCGCGAGTCAAGAACACTATTTATATGGTAAAATAGCAAAATCTAACTAAAACTATATTTCACATCTCAAGGTTATCTGTCATTCTACAGAATGAAATGTAACTTGTAGTCACTATATGCTGTGCAAGAAAAAAAAAAAGCAGGTACTTCTGCATGCTTTGCCATTTTGCAGTCCTGGGTCATGGACAAAACATGCCAGTTTGTGATGTTTCCAGTCAGGATGCCTTCTTTTGCTCCTCTGCAAAAGTTGACTAGAACTTGGCACCGGCAATTAAACCACGTTCTTTTTAATTTTTTACACCAGGGTGATGAAAGTCTCTCTGTGATGTTGATTCCCTAAAACTGTTCACCTGTCCCACCTCAGCTCCACTGATGTAAAAAGAGGTGTGTGTCCTTTTTTCTAAAATCATCAATCAGCCCCTGGGCTTTGCTGCCACTGAGCTGTAGGTTGTTCTCTGTGCACCAGTCTGCAAGACTTTTGATTTTCTCCGGATATGAACTCTCATTGTTGTTTTTAATGCGGCTGATGATGGCGATGTTGTCCTAACGATAGAGTTCTCTTGATGTCTGGGAGAGCAGTCATGGGTGTACAGTGTGAACAGGAGGTGGCCGAGCACACAGCCCCGGGGGCTCCGGTGTTGATCACTCACTTAACTTGCAAGGCTTAAAATAGCTTATATTAAAAAAAGATCTGAGTAACAACTTTGTTTTATTTTAGTAAATTAGTGGTTCGTTTTACGATGTGTTTGGGGAGCTCAGGGAAGACTCCCCTACTGCTCATGAGGCACATTGTAGCTAACTAGGGGTTAAATCCCTATTTCTATTATCTGCTGGTAGTAAAAAAGCAGTTAGTATGAAAATAATGCAGACGTTAAATGAGTCATCAGAAAGCATTTTTAAAATGTTTCTTGTTGAACTAAAAATGTGTTGTCTATACAGTATATTTGCAGCATAATAATAATGATCTGATGTGCTTTTGATGGTGTGTCACTGCTAAACATATCAATGTATATGAATGTGTATATAATTTATGAATAATTTAGTTGATAAGGTTTTACAACTTTTGAACTTTTGGAGCTTATACAACATATGATCTCTTCAGTCTATGTGAGACATCTCCTCAACTAAATCTTTTCTGACTCCTGAGGTGGAGGAAATTTTGCTGTGAAATTTTTCTGGCTGTGGCCAGAAATGCCTCTGATTCTTCTTCTTTAGCCTGAGGGGATAAAACGGAGAAACTGGATATCATACTGGCTACATGAAAAAAACTGACCATCCTGTTCTCGATTGTGAAATGAGACTGAAAACCACTATGTGATATTCTCACACTACTGGTGCAGCATGACAAATAAAGCTGTTTTCCTTTGTGCTTGCTTTTAGGCAGCATCTGTTGCAGCAAATTCTTTTTTTTTTTTTTTAAAGAAACTTCATATGGAATTTGACAATCTGAGAATATGTGGGAAATAAAAGAGAAACAACTTGTTTGACACCATTGCAAGATGTTGCATCACTTCATTTTGCTTTCGTCAACTCACTGGGCTGCAGAGCGGTTGAAGTCATTTCATGAGAGCAAGTTCAACACCGTAATACAGTTGTGCATATGCATGTTCGTACATTGCTGTGCTTGTATTTAAATGAGATAATGCTTGATAAATGCTGAAAATGTTGTAATGATGATTACCAGGGTCAACAACTGCAGGTGTCATCCGCTCTTCATCAAGTGGGGCTACAGTACCACAGTGTTAATTGGAATGTAACCCATGTGTGCAGCAACCAACATGACGTGTAGTGTGTTGTATAGCTGTGTCGGTTTGTTCATAGTGGTTCAGGGGTAGCGCCAGTCATAGAAAGATTGAGTTTGCACTCAAATGCATAGCACACGCAAAAAGAACAAAAACATTTGCCAAGTGTTGTGCAGGGAGGGCAAGGCAGAGGAAGGGGACAGCTTTAGAGGGGAGACCCAGACCATATCTGCTCTTATCCAGAGTCATTTACCCATGGAAGCAGAGCTCAGAGATTACTTTTTAACATTAGTTAAAAAGTAGATTCATCTTCACTACCATTTATCAACCAGATTGAAGCAGCTATCAGTGGAGGTGATCACCATTGCTGGCTGCTAATGTATTGTGATGTGGACTGCTGACTGGAGCTATATAGCTAAATATACTTTATTTCACAAACACAACGTTAGATGGACGTTACACGGTTCTCGTGTTTGTGTTTTGTGTGTGTGTGGTTAACTACATTTTTCAGAGGCAAACTTTTAAATATTATAGTGACCTTAATGTCATCCTAAACAACCATAACAAATGTGTGTAAAATGTTTATACTTGTGTATTTTATACAGTAAAAACAGCCCGGGGTCAAATTGGCCCCAAGGGACACCGATGCAACAAATATGTGTACAGGACACTGAAAAAATATAATCATGTCAATTTTAGATTTTCCTGGTTGTCCCCATAAAATAAGGAAAAGTCATTAAATATCAAGCAAAAAAAAATATGTCAACCATTTATTTAGATATGTTAAACACTGAATGTGGTCAAATTGACCCCAAGGACAACATGAGGGTTAAGGTCTACACATCTTCAGCTTCAATGGTTGTTTTAACTATTGTATAACAATCCACTTAATTGTGTCTCCTTTTCCCCTCTCCTCTCTGCAATGTTCCATACATGAAGTTAAGTACATTTCTCCTCCAGCTACATTCATCATTACACCGGATAAACAGCGGACAATCTGACACTCTTTACTACATGCATGCAACTGACATGATATTAAAAATCCTCACCTAGCTTCTCAGATACTGTTATTGCCTTCTCACAACGTGGTGAACAAAACCCAATAAAGTACACTAAAGAAAATAGTCAAGACATCTCTATAGAAAACCTTATATAACTTTTCTTTCTTATATAACAATACAAATAACAGGGAATTAAACACTTTTTGTATTCAATTGGTTTAAATTTGTCAGTAAAGTATAGCCTCACAGAACCACAGCCTTTCTCTCTCCATGGCTGTGACAATCACTCACTCATCATCACAGGAGTGTTGCCTCAGCTGACCAGTTTATCTGAAGCTGGAATAAATTGAACAAATTTATTCCTAATTAAAGGTGAACTCATCTGTAATCCTGTCATGAGATAAATCTGTAGCCTCTGATTTGAGAGGTGCTGCATCAGCGCAGTGCCACGTTTACCTGCATTAAATCATGTGCAAATGACACTGTGCTGCTACATAGTAACCCCGTATACCTCTACACTCATCAGAAGAGTCGGTGTCAACTCGCTGGATATTAAGGGAGAAGTCTGATAACTGTCCAAAGCACAGGATAATTATCTTCCTTATGTGATGAGTCAGAGAGTTTTTTGCTCCACCTGGACAGTTTCTACACAAAGTGTTCAGGGGGTGTCAAAATCCTAAAAATCATAAAGATAGCTTTTTTATTTTTTAGGCAAGAGACAAACACATTTCCTTGTTCAGAAGGTTATTCACATTATTTTAACAGTGAATGAATATCAGTTAATCATAGGGCTTATAGTTAAGGAGATAATCGTGATTATGCATGTTACAGCAGCGCTGAGGGCCACACCTGCGGCTACTTGCCACTTGGGCCGTGTGGTACAAAGTAGTGCTGCTGATGCCAGTGGGCTGGGCGGCCGTGACATGCAGGAGCCAGAGAGCCTGAGCTACAGCCTTCAGTTTGTCCTATGACGATAGCCATCTTGGCTAATTAGTGTTTTTTTGTTGGTGCAATAAACCATTTTTTTTTACTATTTGCTACTGTTTCCATTTGCCTCCTTTACACTAGGTTTATTATTCTATGTTACTCCCTCCATCCCCTGGCCATACGGGGACGTAACATATTTGGGGGCTCTTCCAGGATTGTTAAAGGAGCCGGAGAAGTAGTGAAAGATTTCCGTCTGCGGTAGCTGTGGTGGTGAGTACTGGTCGCCCAGTTTGCCATTGTTGGGCCGTGCTACTGTGCGAGGATAGGGGATAGGGGAGCGCCCAGCTTGGTTTGTTAATCAGCCTTTCCATCGGGCACTCTTTTTTTATTTTGCCTTTTTTATTTGCGAGGTAATCCTGGGCGGGGATAACATTCCCTGTCAGAGGCAGGGCCTTTCAGGGCCTTGGCCGCTGATCGTAGCCTTTCAAGTCGCCTCGAGCCTGGCACGCTCCAGAAGATAACCAGGTAAAAGTTATGATAGGTAGGATCTGAGGAGTTGGTTCTCGCGCGGCTGGACAGGTAATGAGTGTGTGGCGTCAGATGTCAGTATTACCGCTGCTGGTAGATGTGGCGGTTGAATTTTGTTTTATCGACCAACTGTCGTTTGGCCCGATTAGTGTGCTGCTCTAAACTAGCTGTCGGCTAGGTGTGTGATTTCTTTATCTGCTGTCTTGACTTCCCAGCTGTACACCCTGAACCGTAGCAAGGGGCCTCTGGTTTGATTCATAGAACGCAACAAAATCCCAGGACTTTGTCTGAACGAGAGAATGGCTGTTTATTTTCAGTGTTGCAGGATTTCATAGCACGGCACGGTACATAGCCTCTCTTCGCTGTGGCTGCAGCTCATCACACACAACTTACCTGCACTCGACTTCGCAGTAACAATGTAACACCTGTACCATGCCCGTAATTCTACACAAGCCAAATATGTTTATAAGCATTACAATGCTGAGGCTTCTCTGTGTCATCATAGCATAATGGTTACTGGGGTGCAACATGTTCTCACTCCCAAATTGTCATTTACGGAATCTTTTTCAGAGACCTTCATACTATGATGCCCTTCCCAGCTCCTAGTATCAGTTTTGCACATGGAGGGTCAAGTTAGTAGTAGTTTGTATTACCAAGGTCCTTATATGCAAGTCTTGCCACATGGCAGCCATCTTGGCAACAAACAACCCCAGACTGTTATTTCAGGCTAACAAGGCCAGGCCCCTATCTAAATGAATGGGGAGAGGGCCACATTTGATATCTATCCCAGTTCAGCTGCTATAAAGCATACAATTTGCTTTTGGGGAGAAGGGGCGGCATATGTGTCATACATCTGGTGTTACAGACTTTGTTCTATTGAAATTGATTTAAGTTGTCCATCACTTTCAAGTGACATAATTCAAAGAACATAATTTATGTACGTTAACTTACTTATATTAACATAACTTGAAAACAAATAATGTTTTACTCTGGATCACAAACGGGATGCAGCATGCAAACCCTGTTCTATGGAAGGTGTAGTTTATGGGCTGACTTCTTCAAAGGTGTCGGCATGTAGTATGTTGATAAAAGAATTCTGCGGAGGCAAGGCTGGGTGGAATGATAGACAAATCTTTATTGAAACAGACCAGTGGCCAGCGTCCGAACCAGAGCGCGGCCGCTCTCTGGTATTCTCAATCAAGTAAAGCCCAAATGTTTTGCCCTCTGCTCTATCAGAAATCCTCTCGGACCCTCAGTCTTAGGAGATCTACAAAATACCACCACCGTTCTCTGGTGCGCAGGTCCTTTTTAAGAGTCCATTTGCTCATACCCACTTGTTTCATCTAATTGTTCACTTTTGGGGACTGAGGGCCCCTCTATCCTATGGGAGAAGAAAAGAACGGGTCTGCATAACACCCCTGTAGAACATCCCTCGCGTGGATGTGTTGCATGACTGTGTTGATGTCATCTAAAGTTGACCGGCTGGTCTCTCTATGCTTAGATGGAAATGTATACATTAAGTGAGCTCTGAACCTCTGAACTGTTCAGACCTCTGTATGGGGCCTCTTGCTTTATCCAAGCAACCAAACAACCCCTCCCCGAACTTGAATTTCTCTTATATCGCAATTTGCCATTTCTTATTCTCATTTATCTTTCAAATAATACATAACTCATATCATCAATAACTGTTTGAAATAGTGTGCTCTGTGATAAACTGGCAACTTTTCCAGGTTGTACCCTGGTACATCTGCCTTACTTCACCTTTGACTGGTTGGCTTGATTGGTTGTGTTCGCTGACTCAAACTGTTAAGTCACACAGTAATGTATGTTTAAAACTGGTTTATAAGCTGTAGTGTTTGTAGGCAAGCACACTCATCATATCTCGTTGGCCTCTCTCCCCATCTTCTGCAGCTCCTGTCTGGATCAATCATACTCTTTCTGGCTATTCTATTCCATAGCTGATGATGAGGCAGATTCCTGGAAAGCACCAAGCATACAGAGCAGACTCTGAATTTCTGGAGCCAAGATTATAACCACTGTACAGTAGGTTTAGTGAAGCAGCTGCTCTCACTTCTTCAGGTTGATAAATGCAGGCTCAGACAAGAGCTGTCTGAGGACACAGAGGAGACACACAGCATGTGTTCTCCGGTTGTGTTGTGTTCAGTAACAGACTTGGAATGCATGGAGTCAAAAGGTCTTCAACTGATAACTGAAAAAAGTTCCTAACCTGTACTTTTTTCGCATCGGAGTGTAAGAAATGCTCAGCTGTATTGAGCAAAGGTGATTTGTTGTGTTTAACTTGAAGACTTTTCCCTCCCCTCTGTACACATGCATGTTCTACAAGTTATAATCATGTTGTCTAAAAATGCATCCACAACAGCAATGCCATGTGTGGCTCCCTCCACATTGTGTGGCTCTACACAGGTGCAGCAGTTCAACATCATGAGGGCGACAACAGGGTTTTCGTTGTTATTCTTTTTCACTGTCTTTATTGGTCACTCACAAATGAACTGGCTGTGGCAGAGCGGATGAAGCGCACTGTGAGCCGTGGTTGCCCCAGTAAACACACCACCATGTCTCTGGGCTCATTAGGTAGAGAAAGGCTGGGTGGTGGAGCAGCGGCAGAGCCACTCTGAA
>OMLP01003752.1:3977-25052 GCA_900302685.1 Spondyliosoma cantharus | reverse complement strand
AGCGAGTGAAAAATGCATGAAGCCAGCCATAATTGCATAGTGCATTTCCATTGTATCCATATTTACACGCTGCTCAGGGGACCCCACCGTATTATTATTACACACTCTCATTCTTCTGCTTTTCTGCCCTTGAGGGTCACAGTGTGCACATGTACATACATAAACATGGGTACACACACACACGCACACACACACAAACACACAAACGTACATACCTGTAGAGGTTTGCACGTTTGCACAAATTCACTTTCCAAAACTTCTTAATGCGCTGACATAAAACACACACACACACACACACACACACACACACACACACACACACACACACACACGCACACATAAAGAGTCCCTGCCCTGGAGCAGAGTTTTCTCATTCCCTCTTATGCTTCCAGACAATGTGTGTGTTGCTGCTGAGGCTCTGGGCAGATATTCGGATTCTTTCTTCTTTTTTTTACAGACAGGCCCCACATAATCTACAATATGTGTGAAAAAAAAGATAAAATGTTAGAATGTTTAGCTTTTAAAGTGAGGAGAGTGGCGAGATAGATAGATCCCAGTGGGAACTTATTTTGGAAAAGATTTGTACAGTAGTAAATGGCGAGAGACAAATTTTGATCTTGTTTGCATTGTGCCATGAATTTCACAAATGTATATAGATTTGAAGAATAATTTTGCAAGGAAAACATTTTGCATGTTTTTTGTGAAGATAAAATACCATTTAGATTTTTGCAAAGTCACTTGCAAGTGTCACCTCGGCACAGAAAACCAATAAAAAGTCTACTCGTCTACTAACGACCTAATAAAGTTTGCTAGGTTAGCTTAATCAGATATTTCGGACTCCCTCTAAAATGCATGCATTTTAAGATTCTGAAACAAAAATATTTCATTTTAAATTTCTAAATAAAACAAAGTACTACTTGCATTTTGAAACAATAAGCTGTCTCTCTCACCCGCTGAAGCTGTAATAACTGAACCAATTGAGAACACGTGTGTTGCTAATGTTTTCTAATATGACACATTTAGAGAGAAGATTAAAAGAGGTGGCTAATATGCGATATCTGACCTGTCACTTATTTTTTTTGTCACATATAATGGGAAGTTTTTAATTTAATTTTACAAAAATGAAACAACTTTGGCCTAAAAATGCTAGTTAGGTTAGCATAATCGGATATTTCACAGTTATTCTTAACTATGCCACATGTCACTTTATCTACGCATTTTTGATTAAAACAAAGTAATTCCTTTTGTTACAAAGGATTGGCAGTTAAGTTTATCATTTTTCCCCCTAAAACTGTATCTTTTAGAAGTTTGTGATGCGGTGTTTAAGAGATTTCTAATTCACAGTTAATGTAGTTAAAAAAATTGTGGAGAATTTAGGAAGGACTTCAGTTTAGATTTTTAGATCTGCGTGAAATTGGAACTAGAGCAGAAGCTGTGGTGCTTTTGAATATTATGATAACAAGAGGTTAATAGTCAGGTCTTCGCATATGAATGCAGCTGTGAAATAAGAAACAATTTATCCATAGCTGCCGTGGCTTGTTTTGTGCATTTGTTTTGTCGATATTGTGTTATAGGAATTCAGTGAAGCGTGCCGCTTTGATGGAAACACTGCAGTTTGTCTTATTTAAGTCTGATTCATTTAATACCCAGCAGCATGGATTTTGGCAGACACTGAACAATCCAGCGGCATCACAAAACAAAATGCGAACAGGCTATTTGAAATCTTGACAAGCTCTCTGCCTAGTTAACACAGAACAATTGGTAAAATGTTCCCTCCAGCTTTAAATTATATCAGTGCACAGCAGAATAGAGGATAAAATTGGGGTGTAGCTAAATAGAGGTGAGATTTAGCCTATATGCCGATACTAGTCAGAGAACTTGTTATTCTCTAGTAATAAGTCTATTAAATTTAAGTAATGTAGCTTGAAGTATTTATTGTAATGTGTCTGCTGGGAGACGATGGGGTGAAGTGAAGCTTTAAAGCAAGATGCGTAAATGTGTTCACTTTGTATTCTTCACTCACACTGGGTGTAGCTTTACATTTTCACTGCTGCCACTGAAGGAGAGGCAAACATGTCAAAAAATATTCCATGACATTTACACACACACATACACACGCAACCTTTGAGCCGCTGCTCTCGCTGAAGCCATTCTCCTTCATTTCACGCACATTTTGCCTTTTATCTCCCTTGTTACTGACACACGGACATTGTGCATGCATGCTCACAGACACACACAAGGAGGATGACAGGGGTATAGAAATAAGCAGACCCCCACTTATCAACACTTCAATTAGCCCCCTGGAATAACTGGAATATGCCATTAAGTCGGTTGTACTGGTAAACAATGCATGCTGGAAAGCAGCAATTTAACACCCACTTTACTACACCTCATGAACGCAGCCATATTTATGTGTGCGCTTACCTCTCCCTGGCAATATAACAAGTCTACCCTGTTGTGTCTTGGAATTTGTGAGTTTCCCTGTGGCTTCCCTCTGATGGAAGGTGTTTTTCATCTTTGTTTTTTCCTTCTATCTTTACTTCTGTCAGTTCTTTCATCCTTGCTTTTTTTTTTTTTTCGCATCCATGCAATCTGTTGTGATTTGCATAGCTTTATGAAATATGTTAATTCTACAGTTTGTGGTGTAGACATATCAACAAGCAATACTTATTGCATTTGTGTTTGTTCACCTGCTTGCATTTCTTGTGTTTATACAATTTTTATATTTTCGTCTCACCCAGATGTTGGAGGTTTCTTTGAAGCAGGAACGCTGGTCAAGTACAACTTCATGCCTGAAGCAGTTGCAGGAGCCAGTAGGGACACAAAGATTGTGACGCACCAGCTGACGCCACATGAAGTGAATCTGACAAAGGAGGAAGTGGCTTTCAGCTTCAGCACTTCCAATGCTCCAGCCATTCTGATGTACGTCAGCTCCAAGACGCAGGACTATCTGGCTGTTGTTTTAAGGCAGAATGGTAAGGTCCCACACGGAATTTTTATCCAAAGTCTGCTCGCTGTAATGCTTGTTAGTGCTGCAAAGTACATTTTTAAAGGCTGTCCCTGCAGCACGGTTCGGAAAGATCTATAATCTCCGAAAATCCTCCTCAGTCAGCGACCTCCCACTGAATCGCTGACAGGCAGCTGAGGGCTTTGATAATGTAGAATTAAAATTTTACAGTGCCATCTAGCGTTTCAGCAATCAATGTCTACAATCAGCCAAATGAAATTAGAAATCACTCACGCTGCCAAGGGGTGTCGTGAGAAAATGGCCCTCAGACAGCTGTAGTTATAATTCCTTGCCAAGCTTTCCCAACTATTCCTCATCCCTGCTCGCAACCATCTCTTCAGAAGGAAAAATGTAAACAAACTTAATTTAAATATGTCTAGTTCTAAAAGTCATCAAGAAGTATAACACTAACTCCCTATGGCATCGTTAGCAATCATGTTTTTTACAGCCATTGCTAGAAAACTTAGGTGTTTATTGGTGAGATCTCATGCCTCAATCATTTTAGAGATGTGTTAAAGGAGTTGATGGGCAGAGATGTGAAGTTTCATACAACCTCACCACTCTTCAAACCACTGGCTTGTATGTCTTCAGGTTCGTTGCAGGTGCGGTATAACCTGGGAGGTCTGAGGGAGCCATTTGCTATAGATGTGGACCAGCGTAACCTCGCCAACGGACAGCCACACAGCATCAACATGTCGCGAGTTGACAGAAGCATCACCATCCAGGTACAGACCTCAAACACACACACACACACATACCTGAGCACTCTCAAACACATTTTTTTTTACGCTCAGAACCAGAAAGATCTATGTTTCTATTTAAAGATCCTACTAACAAGCAGCCATGGAGTGCACGCGATTGTCAACCAGCTACGTGCATTCAAAACACTCGCATACACACACTAAGTCACAAGTCCACGATCACAGAAGCCCGGGCAGTGTTAGCTCAGTGGTTTGCATTAAGTCACCGTCCTGCAGTGTCCTGCTCTGTTCTCCACTGTGATGAAACTGCTTGTCCTCTGCCATTGTTAATCCACTTCCAGTAGACAGCCTAAGTATGGAGAGTAAAGAGAGAATGCATCGATCTGTGTGTGTTTGCATGAGTGCAGGCTGTTGTGTGACTGTGGCTGCATATATTTGTGTGTGAATGTATGTATGTATTATTGAAGAGCATGCATGGTTGCGTGTGTGTGTGAGATGGAGAAACAAAGACTGCATGTCTGTGCCTGTGCTTGCATGTGTTTGTATGTGTGTGTTTGTGAGTGTTGGGGGGAGGTGGTGGCTTGCTTGTGTGCTATTGCAGCTAAACAGCTTAGTGCAGATCAATACAGCCAAGCCTCAGTCAGTGGCTGTCAAGAATGGAGTGAGAATTCAGCTAAACTATTACAGACTTTGTTCGGGGCTGAAATCTTCAGATTTGGCTGCAGGCTGCAATTTAAGGAAACCACCTGTAAAATGGAGTTGTTATTATCGGTTGCTTCTGGATACGAATACATTGATAAAATATATAAAATGCAGTTCTTCTTCAAAAGCAATCCAAGGCACACAGTGTGGTTTGTGCAAAATGAAGACATACATGACAATGACCAATATAAGTGGTGGAACTGGTAGTTAGGTAGTCATCCTAACCCCAACTCTATTCATGTGTGTCTTGTCGTTTTCTAAAATGAGAACCAAAAAGTACAATTGTCAAGACTTGAACTCTACACAACCATTTCTGTATGCACTTGCACTTCTGTAATGAATCCAGAGAGTAACTCATCCACAGATTCACTTTTGGAGAGCCCACCTACCCCCTAATGGACAGAAGGCAGCATGGCATTAACCAGAAACATTGACTCCCCTTCCTCCCTGCAAAATTGGTGTGTGTCATTCATTTTGTGTCACCCCCACTTTTACAAATATCTCCAGTTATCTGATCGCACACTGCGTTGTTTATTCTGTATGGATTGCAATGCTCACGCTGACAGAACCTAATTTCCCTGCAGGCGTCAATGAAGTTTGATCTTATCTACAGTACCATCTTATCCATGCAGCACATATGATGTTGTATAAGTAAACATAGGGAGACGTAATGCCAATGGGGAGACATTGCGCGGATAATCCAATCGCTGTTTTACCACGTTAGAAGAATTTTAAGTATGAAGGGAAGAACGAAAGTGTTTTACATGAATTACAACATGTTTGCAGGCCGTAGAACATGAAAAGGAAATGAGTGGAATAATGTAGATATGACTAGAGACATTATAATGAAGAGCCTCTCTGACAGGCCTTTAATAAATGGATGAGTTTTTTACTTGAATTAGTCTTATATAGAGAGTTTGGTGCAGTACGTATAATGCATAATAGACAGTAAATATTCAGTTGTGCTCCTTCTAAATCTGGCAACAGTGGTCAAGATGTCACCCCTCTGTCGTGATAATTAGAGATCCAAATGAAGCCCCTTTGCTGTTGCTTTCATTAAGGTGAAATATAAGGTTGGCCAACATGATTTACAGTACAGTTATACAACTATAATCGTTAGATTGCACATGCTCATGGATCTATGATCCCATCCATACTGGAATCTCATCACCTGCACTGAAGCCGCACTGTGAAAAATTTCCGACAGCGAGAAAATTACATCGAAACATCCAATGGAAAGTCTTCCTCATTTTCCGAGCAAATCACATCCTGCAGCTGCTGATCACCCCGGTGGGAGCAATTTTACATAGCACATTTCTTTTTACTGGCATGGAAAGTGATTGGAGCAACTGGACGTAGACTCTTTGCGGCTCACACACGCGTATGCATGCACACACCGTCTTCCTCCACTGGTTGATCGCAGTTTAATTGTATCTAGATATCGATGTTCTGCCCAGCGTTCAGTGTGTGACTGAAATATTAACTATCAGGCACATATCCCCAGTTTGCCACTCCCTGTGTGCCAAGGCTGTACTCTAAATAAAAATCCTTTGAATATTTTTGTACTCAAATGATGGGTTCTGCACTTAAACATTAAAGACTGTTCAGAGAATTAAGGGCAACTCTGGTGGGCGTAATTTGGATTACAGAAAAACTGAAATCAGTGAAGGAACTGTGGTGGGAGGGATGGAGAGAAAAAAATAGATGAAGTTTGTAGATAGGGCATGAAAAGTAGAGCCAGAAGGTGTGCTAACAAAGATAACTTTGATGAGCAAAACTTTTTCATGTTGCCTTGCTGCCTCGGGCTCTTTCCAAGGTACAAACATGCACCTAATATCCACGCGTAAACAGATGTGGACATGCATACCAACAGACGACCACGCACAAGCAAGATCTTGTCAGGTCAACTCACTACAAAGGCTTCACACTGCTACACTACAAAATCAACTTTACTCAGTCTAATTCGCCTGTCCACTCCACTTCTCTCCCCCTATCTCTCCATACCTCCACCGTCTACCTTCTCGTGCCTTTGAGGGGTTTCTGGTAATAGTTTATTTACTTCTTGCCAGGAACCATGACTGCAGCTCACATTCTCGCTAATGAGTTGCGAGGAGCGGAACGTTTTCTGCCCGGGATGACAGCAGCAAGAGAAACTCTTAGCAAGACTAGGGAGTGAGAACATGGCACTGACAGGAGTTCTCAGCTCGCTTGCT
The DNA here is from genome assembly GCA_900302685.1 of Spondyliosoma cantharus. NCBI lineage: Eukaryota > Metazoa > Chordata > Actinopteri > Spariformes > Sparidae > Spondyliosoma > Spondyliosoma cantharus. The sequence continues at coordinate 18,429 of OMLP01003752.1, read as the reverse complement.
AGTTCAAATATAGCGTACACAGAAAAGTTATCACTATCAAATCCACTTGTCCTGATGTAGATGCCATGATCGTATCAGACCAAGAATTGTGATGTGTCGGATGTCTGAACTTCTGAAATGTCTATTTCATGTAAACAAAGGATCGCATGACCACTGGAAGGGTTCATCAATCATCAATCATCTTTCAGCTCATTGTCCTGGTTTAACATCCTGCTGTGGTTCACTTTCATGGCTCTAATACGGCCCTCCTCCACCACATTAGCTCTCAGTTTTGTTCAAGGTTATTTCAATCATCTTGAGCAAACTAGCTGCATTTCTACCAGTCTTGAGCAGAACCCTTATAATAATGGATCTGTCTTTAATGGTTGCACATTAGAGTGCTATAAGAATGACATATTTCTTTCGGCTAACCTGCTGTCCAGGCGAAACGTTGTTCCCATGACAAAAAAAAACCTGTTGGATTTTTCAGTTGGATTTTGGATTATTGCAGAAAATAAGTTTATGATACTTGTTCAGCAAGATCATTTTCACAAATGAACGCCGCCACTATCATTCTATTCATACCAGAAACAGAATAGTTTGCAGCTAAATTCCACCAGTAAAGACAGGCAATTAATTAGTCTCTGTGTTCGGCATAATGACATTTAATGTTCCCAGCAACATTAAAGTAAAAGTAAAACATAATGTGAAAGTCTCTCAACCACAGACATTATTTCAAGCCTTTGACCATACCTAATGACTTCGAGGCAATGAAACCGGAAGTTCAAAAATGGCAACTAATTCCCAGGTTTTATGTCTCATTCCTGTGGCACTCAATGCACAACAACCTGAAGAGCAACATGTCACTTTGTTTGAACTTACATTCAACAGCTTACACTCGTCACGTTGCCAGAAATTAGACTCTAAATGAAAGCTAATGTTGCTCTGCATCTACTGCATGAGTAAATGAGCAGCTAATTGCTATAGCAACTTCAAAGGCAGTGAAATGTCAGTGTTGTGTTTATGGCTCCTTTACGCTGCCCCCAGGAGGCTCTGAAAGTAATTAGCACAGGTTTGAATAGTCATTGCCAAATATCTTCAGACCTTTTCTATAATGTATCCGTCAGACAGAGCTTTTAGAACTTCCACTTCTTTTTAATGTTCAGACTGAATTATCATAAGATGAGATGAAACTGAATCACAAATTGCATTATGCGTTAAAGCCTAAAATGGCATTATTTTTACTGCTCACTATAAGCATTTGAAAAGTAATTATTATTTGGCATTAACATGCTCAACAGAGAATTTATTGCAGCTGCATTCATCTGAGATGTGACAACAAGAGTGAGAGGCAGAGATATGAGTCAGATGCAATAAAAGTCAGTTGTGCTGGTGGGCCTGCCAGTGGATCAAATTCAATTTCCAGGCTAAAAGAGCGAGTCAAGTGTTTACCTGAGGCTGCAGAGGTCTCAGTTCTCTGCTATCAGTGCTGCAAATCTTAAAGGCATTTAGACGAGCAACTGTTTAGTTTAAAGACACGACAGAGAACAAGTGGGAAGACAAGTAGGAGTGTTGTAATTGGAATCTGAGACTACAAGGAGCAGAAGAGAGATGGAGAGCGAACGCAAAAGAAAGGAATAGAGAGCCAGAGAGAGAGAGGATGGGGTTGAAAGAGAAAGATGGTGTCTTTGGATAAAGAAAGTAGACCCACAAAATATGATAACAAAGATCACTTTGATGCATTCAGGTTATCTAACACCTTCATAGTCCTGAGGGCTTATTTCAATGTGTGGATTAACATATGCAAACAAACACCTGCCGAAATGTACGTGCAGACATACACAGAGCAGTGCACAAAGCCGGTGTTTGTTTTTTTTTCAGCAGTCTGTGAGGTCTCTTCAGGTTAGCTCGCTATCAAAGTCGCACCAAGGCTGGATCAAAATAAATTCCCATCTCTCCATCTTTGGCTTTCCCTTTTCTCTCAACCTCTCACACACTGAGAGGGTTTAAAGATGAAAGTGAGGAATCCCTTCAGGCACCAGACAGCTCATCTTTGTCTCCTCCTCTCCTCTTTACGTCGCTGATGGTTGTTGCTGCAGTCGGCGTCAGTGGTGTGAATGTCTCACTTTCGCCGGGACAAGACAATAATTCAAGAGTTCACTTGATAATGATGTTTCACTTTCTTAAAAAGAAAATACATTTGCATTTATTTGCACTTAGCTTCTCTAATGTTTAATCTGTGATGGGAGTGTTTTTTTGTCCCTCAGATGTCATTAAGGAAACAGAGCTACCGGGAAAGAGAGAAAGCGCTCAGTCTACTGTAAATTAGTTTGAATATAGACAGCACATTGTCTAAATTAGATTCTTTCTTAGCACATAGTTAGGGAAATAGATTTCACCCATTGTTAATTTTCTCTTTGTCTAACACCTTATTAATTTGCTTATGTAAGCTTTATGTAACCCAGGGAGAAAATGGTGTTGTCTAAATGGTGTGGCACAAAAGCAAAGGATCCCAATAATTGCGGTTGTAATTGACAAACTTTGGTTAAAATGAGGTTTCTTCGCCGGCTTTCTCACTCCGTGGACCATTTTGTGGGGTTTTGGGACTCCGACCGCCGCCCCTGACTGTGAAGCCAATTTGTTTTCACAGATAAAAGTAAATAAGCTGAGCGCAATTTAATTGTGCCCCATTATCCCACCCTCCAGTCACCGTGGAAAACAAAACCCACACAATGCTCCACTGAGACCAGGCTTTTGGAAAGAATCAAATTAGGATATGCTGTGTGTGTTTGCGCGTATGTGTGTAGGGAGAAAGAGGGAGAAAATAGTCTGGAAGCATAGTGGGTGGAGTGATGTTTCTCTATGGGAGGCCTCCAACCTGTAAACAAGAGAAAGCACACACACACACACATGAATCTCAACCCTTTAGTGACAGTCGAGCTCGGCTCCCGGCTAACAGGCCGCGACAGCTATTCAACACATGAATGGAACAAATTTCCAGTAAAACACACGCTAACAAAAGTCATTGTTTCCAATCAACCTCCCCTCTCCCAGCTCCAGCCCGTCGGTATGCATTCTGCAGACCGGTGCACGCCGAGATACAGTTCTCCTGTGAGCCGAGGGAAGGGAAGAAGGAAGATCTTTTATTTCTGGAGCACACCAAAACCAATTTGCGGGGTTGAAATGATTCTCGTCAATAGCACCGGCTGCAGCCTTCAAGCTAATTAGAAACTTCAGTGAAACAGCAATAACAAGTTAATTATGTTGCAGGGATATTAAAGTCGTGTATTCCCTCCCTCCATCACCCCTCCCTGCTCTCACATCTCCACCGACGCTCGTCTTTGTAAACACGCTGCTTGTTCTCTCTGTGTTTTAGGTTCTGGGGAGAAGCTTTGAACCCCACCACAGACTTCAGAGATTGCACCGATGTGTGCTCATTTACGTCTAGTTCTTGTGAAGAGCTGTTTGTTTGCGGGGTCATTATGGAAGATCGCTTTTCAGTTTGCGTTCAGCCATGACTGGCTTGACTAAACAAAAGTGAAAAAATAAATTAGCAGCTTTCCAAATAAGAGGTTTCCTTTAATCATCTTGAGTGATGCTTTGAAGTGAGGATCAGTTCTCATAAAGTATTTGCTGCGAGGATCAATGTGTCTTCATTCTTATTTTTAACAGGGATAGGGCTTTGTAGATGACACTCAGTATGGGGATCTTCACATATTTATCTCACACTGTTTAGAGAATGGTGAAAGAAAGATGATAAAAGTCGTTTAAGAGAAGCCTAGTTAAAACATTACTTGCATACCACTTGAATCATCTGGGTGCAAATCGTGTCTAGAACATGTAAAGTATCACTCACATGCCAAATTTTTGATTTGACTCAATCAAACTTTCAATCAAACAAAAATGGATTCCCAGGCTAATGCACACTGACGCCTGCCTCCACAAAGGTTAATTGAATAAGACAGCAATAAAAGATAAGAAGTCAAAGTAATAAAAGATAATACGAGCAATAGAAATAAAGACGAGCATTAAAATATAAAATACTACACATAAAAAATGATTAGAATTAAAAGTTAAATGTTAATAGAATGGAATTAATTATAATGATGAACAGTAAAATATACTGCGATAAGAACAATATATGTGATGCGTGGCTGAGACACAGTGATTATTCTTTATGCCTTGAAGTAAGAAACTGACTCTTAGATTAATTTTTGATAACAAACATGTTTCAGACCTAGTGTCTGATTTTGATCACAATTCATGGAAATAATATTTGGGATTATTAACTGAGTGGTTTCCCTTTTACTGAACATTTTGCGGATTCCCTGACATTTTAAAACCACAAGGGGGAGCCGTTAAGCTTTTTGATGGTGCTGCGTTGTAGCTGTACAAGCCCTGACTGCAATGAATTACAATCTCTTCTTCATCGTCTTGTGTACTCTGTTTAATGTGCTGATGCAGGTCTTTTTAAAAGGATGCGGTAAGTACTTTTAGATCCAGACTCTAAAATGCAGATACTCATATATAATCCTTCGCTCTCTCTCTCTGTCTCTGTCTCTGTCTCTCGCTCTCTCTCCCACTGTTTCAGCTGGACCATTATCCCCCTGTCAGCTACACCCTCCCCGACGCCTCAGACACACAGTTCAACCTGGTCAAGACGTTGTTCTTGGGCAAAGTGTTTGGTGAGTGTCTCAGCACCTTTTCCCGCTCACGCCTGTTTTAAAATGCACACATCTCTGAACCATTTTCACACAATGAACTCTATCTCCCTCATGATTCATGCTACTTGTTTAGTAGTGAGTGTGTCAGATTGTTAAGGAGCTCAGGTTTCTAATCTTCTTACTAATCATTGTAATTTTGAATGAATAAGCGTCCAATTGCTCTTATTCAGTTTGCACAAAATTGGGTTTTCAGGATGATAAAACATGTGCGCAGTTATTAAAATGTAATTAAATTATATCCCCAACTGGAGCTCCCTGTGTATCCACTTGTGTCATGAGGTAGTCAGTTGATCCCTTCTTTCCAAAAGTAAAAACATGGACTTGAAATGAGAACACAGAATATTTTTTTCAGCTGTTGTCATATTTAGGTTCTCAATTATGTGCTTATGAAGTATACACAATTGTTATACTGTTCTGTTTCTATAATTTCACACTAAGTTAAACCCCTATGGATTTACTCACGGTTCCTTAAACCACAAATTGTGGCAAATCGAGACAAGAAGATAACTTAATTAAAATCCAACAAACCACAGCCAGCTCTACATATTTCCCGATTCTGTTGTTCATGAGAAAATTGGCTGTAATCACTAATTTTGTCCACCAGAGGCTGCCAGAGGACTTTAGATGTTAGATGTTGGTGCAGCACATGATCCCAGCTGCAGCCACCACCACCTACATGGGTGTGCACAGCACATTTGTGGCCAATAAGTTTATGTAATCACACGCATTAACTATATTTGGATGGAAAGCTGAAGACTGAAGAGGATACTGGTGTTTCTTTCAATCAATTTCCCCAGCTTTTAAATTGAGTCTAAGATTAAGAAAACAGTCAGTAAACAGTAACATTTTTACATTTAATCTACATGGTCCGAAAAAATACTGCATATATTATGAGAGTCATTTGAAACCTGATTTGCATTCTTTTATAATTAAATTGTATCTTGAATGCGGCTGGTAACCTACTGGTGGTTTGCTTCGTAACATCAGAGACACAACAGTTAACTGGCATCGTCAACATTGGTAAAAGGAGTAACATTTGACCAAGAAGGCATGATATTACCATGCAAATTATTTCAGTTTGTAATTTAAAGGTATACACTTATAAAATAATAATAAGTTTAACCAACTAGTATTCCTGGTATCAACTTGCAAGGGTAACTGTGTATAATCGACTACTTGCTGAGGCAATTCGTAAAGCATAGAACAGATAGACACATTAAAAACATGTCAGATAGACAAAAACAGTAGTCATTAGATCATCTGTAGCAGCCATAATCAATATCTTTAGAGCTGAGGCAGACATGCATATCAGCAATTGTCATAAAAAAGTAAAAAAAAAAAAAAAATGAGCAGTTCGCATACTGCACATCCCCTATGTATCTATCAATTTATTTCACATCCCCTGTTCCATGTGTTTCTTCTGGAATCATAGAGCTCAGATTTGCCCAGGGCGTCATGCAAGCTAGGACCGCCACTGGCTCATCCGTCTAACCGACTAGTCACACACATCGCTGGTGTCGGATTCCCTAAGTGCTTGACCAGCTTTGATAGCTGTCAGAGCAAAAGAATCCCCAGGTTTACTTTGATGTAGCTATTTAGGTCACTCAGCCACAGCTATTTTGACAGATTGCTTGTATCACTACCCCTCTGAAGCTGATTAAAATGTGATGTTTAGCATTAGTTTATTTTTTCCAGTGGATTCACCGAGACCAAATGTCTTAAAAGAGGCCTTTATCATCTGCACGAACACCTTAGACTTACATTACACTAATTATCTTAATTTTCAACAGCCAATTACTAAAAATGTATTTGGTTCTTGTAAGTAATAGCTATAGTCGATGGCTTGATTTTGATAAGTTTTAGAGCTTCATTAATTATACTTTACCTCAGACAGAAGGTTGTATCTCAATATGTGTGCAGCTTGCTCTCTTCTATTCTGTCCTGGTTTCCTTTTTCTCCTGTCTTCCCCTCCTTTTCCCCTCATATCTTTTGTCCTCTACCTCAAGTGCTGAGAAAGTCAGTGAGGTTGAAGTAATGGCTGACTTCACTTACCAGCCAGAACTATCGACTGCTGCACACACCCACAGGACCCCTGGGAATACAACACTGTGCATGCAGACACAAATAACAGCCATCCATCTAACCAACCCGACTAACACAGCACAGATGCTTTAAGGACACACAGGTCAAAGTCACCTCACAGGAGAAAAACAGGAATAATTCGGAGAGCCATCTTTTCATATGAAGCCAATAGACTCAACATGGTCAGCCAAGTCTCTAACATTGTAGGAAACATCATAAAAGAATAATAGATATAGAGAGAGCAAGGGGAAAGGGAGGTAATTAGATTGAACAGGGAGGAGGAAAACAGAAGGATGACAGGAATGTTGTGATGAGGAAAACAGAGACAAAGAGGAAACAGAAACAAAAGCCATCATTTGATTTTGCACATCTCATCAGATCTGTTTCACTTCTGTGTTGGGACCACAGAGACAAGAGAGGCTGTCAGGCTGCTATCAGATTCTCTATTTCTGGGAGACAGAGACTCTGTGTTTGGTACAGCAGACGCACACACACACACACGCGCGCGCACACACACACACTGATCACAGCGACGTCTCCTCCATCTCCTCAGTCTGCCGATTGTGGAACAAGATAAGTTGGCTAGAATAAAGATGGTAGAAAATAAGTAATGTAAACATTAAAGAGTATAGAGATGCACAGATAACAACACTGAAGTCATCCTTATTATACAGTTAAAATGCAGGATTTATTTTCCATTGACTAACTCCTTAAATAACAATTCTGTACAATGTGATTGTCTACCTGTGTCTGCTCCCAAGGTTAACACTAAAGACTATCGATTCAGGCCCTGAAATCCAATAACCCTTTATTCGGCCCTTCATTAACTGATCCTACGTTTTGCAAGCAGGCTGCACAGGGTATAAATACCATTAACGACCTCTATAGTGATGGAATATGTTTATTATTTTAAACCAATTTGACCTACCTAATTTATTCATTTTTTGTTTCTTCCACATTAGACACTGTGCTCATAAGCAGTTCCTTTATTTTCGTCCTTAATTTCCTTTGTGCCTCGAGGTTTACAAGTCTTAACTGTTAACACAAGAACAGATTAAACTGATTTTCACCATTTTAATCATATAAACGCACACACTAGATGATTCAGCCAAGACACAGGAGCACACACATGGCTATGATACTGAACAATTTCAGAGTGACGACGCTAGAAACTTCTAACAGAAACATGTGGCATCAAACGTGACTTCAGAAAAATAAACAGATGTGAGGGCAGACTTTTGTCGTCAGCGGGTAGCACTATGTGTTGCATAACGTCAGTCCACACACCAAAGTACTTATTGCCAATGGGGATTTCTGCAAACCGCAGATACGTTGAAACTTTTCATTTGTTTGGGTTTAATTTTATATTTTATGTTGTGACAATGTTGGTCATATGGTCAGTTAGGTTAAGGCACAGAAAACCACTTGGTTAGGTAACAATCATGTTTTGGCTTAGAATTCCTGCTTCAGTTGACACAAATCAAGCTGGGGATGTCCCAGGGTCTCGTCGAAAACATCCTTTTTTTTGTCCCCACAAACACGGTCAGAGATGTCCCGGTCTCCTTAAAATATATAGTAGTGTCACGCTTTCAAATGTTGATGCTTGGTCTCAAACTCTGAACACTGGCTTGGCAGCCTTCTTGCCTGTTGGTCCCCTACTCTCCCCTCAACCTCCCCATATGAAAGTCAGGTCAAGTTTTGTGGAATTGTCAGTATGCTACATAGGGCCATGACACGTTAAAGACCACTCACGGTGTTGCAATAATTTGCTTGTCCTCCTTTTCTAGTATCGACCTGGCTCTGCAGACAAAAGTCGTATTCATGCTGTTAATATTCATATCTGTTCTACACAAGTAGCCTACATCTGGTAACCATCCCAGGTTAGCTTGCCCTCAAGAGAAATGTTGCCACACTGCTTGAAGTAGCAGTAATCTTAAAAAGCTGACATCACCTCACATTCAAAGTTGTATCTATCTGTTTTATTCCTGTATATAAAAATAGAGTCAGGCTAGAATTGCTGTGGTCAGCACAATGTCTATTTAATTGTGTTTGTGTAATGTTTGTTGGAGCTGTCTGTGTGGATATCTTCAGGTTCAGGGTCATGAGATCTACTGTGTTTGCCACCAAGGGTAATTGTGCTTAAGTGATATTGATCATGAAACACAAGGATGATTCAGCACATGTAGCGGCATGCTGCTGTAACTGCTGCGGCCTGATGTTTAATGTCATAGTGTGCAGTGTGTGGAGGGGAACTGTACACTTACATCAGTGCTGAACAGCAGCATATTTATAGGTGTAGGGTTAGGATGTAGGTGTGCATGTTGTTCCTTCCACGATGCAATCTGTGTGTGTGTGTGTGTGTGTGTGTGTGTGTGTGTGTGTGTGTGTGTGTGTCTGTCTGTCTGAGGAAATAGATTCAGAGCCAAAGGCAGAAAGAGAGAGCAAGAAAAAAATAGTGACACTGTGAAAGTGCTATTAGAGACAGATGATTGTAGCCCTGAGGGTGCTTGTAAAGGACATGTACATCAGTCCCACACTGAAATTCTGATTTCTCTCATCTATTTTTTTTTTCTTCTATTCCCTGAGTCTCTCTCGTGCTGTTAACTCTTTCCACACACATTTCACACGTAGCTCCCCATGGATGCTGCCAATTATTTCACACAGACTCTAAGTCATCTCTGCATTTTGAGGTGTAATGGCTTTTTTCTGAGAGACCTTGAGGATCTACTGACTGTTATTTTATTTTGTCTTTTTCAACATTTAGAGGTTTTCCCTGTTTTTTTCCTATGCTTTCATTTTTTAATTGGGCCTTTTTTCACTTCAGACACACTCAACAGTCACTATTGTAAGGCACTTAAAGAATTCAAAGTGGATACTGCTGTTTTCTGAATTGGGGTTGTTCCAGCTACTTGGTTAATCTATAACTCACAGTAGATGGTTGTTGGCACACCCCAGTTTGAAGAGGTAGACAAGAGTGCGGATGTAAGAAGCAAAGTACTGCTATCGACAGGGGAGGCAGCAAAATGTATTTTATCCACCAGAAAAGGCTCAATACCAGCTTAAGTGTACTCCATATGTGGAATATGTATGCCATCAGACAGCCCATTCCAGCAGTGAACCAAAGCCGATATATCACCACCAGACATTACTGGTCATTGTACCTTGCAGATCCAAACTTACCGCTTAAAACGCTGAAGTCTCACAATGAGACAAACAAGCTAACCCACTGAAGCGGCAGTAGATCAGTGACCCTTGTGTTCTGCAAGGTCAACAGGACACGCAGGAAGTGTAGCCGCTGCTGAGCCTTCTTAACCAGGGCCCTGATGTTGTAGGTCCAGGAGTGTCAGCAGAGATGTGGGTGCCCAGAAACCTGAAGGTGGTGACAGTTTCCACCCGGTCTCCTTTTATGAGGAGGGGGGTGTAAGCCTGTCTGTGCTTCCTGAAATCCATATTTAGTGAATTAGTGAATACATTGTGAATAAGGACATGAAATAATAATAATAATAATAATGATACTAATCCCTCAAATAAGAATATCTGTCTGATTATGTATATATACATACATATTTCATTCAAAATTTAAAGAGGATTAAAGTAGGATTTCTGCATTTAAATGTCTAAAAATAACTTTGTTGTATACCTTGTTGTTTCCAATAATGTTCACACCCAGAGAAATCCATAATTTTAGTCAAGGTGTAGGTGCATTCGATTTGGTCGCCTGGCGCTATAAATTCTGTGAGAGTCAGAGAGTGAGGAGGGAAGTCAGCGAACGCGACTTAACATGCCGTGAATAAGACTTTAAAACATTTGCTCATCTGTGTACCCTTCTGCCTGAGTCACATAGATAGATTTTCATCAGCAGTGGTGGTTTGTTTAACAATGAAGACAACTCCCACTAGCCCACGCTACTTACATCTTTTGTTTAGCTTTGATAAACCGCTAGCAACAGAAATTACATACTGTGTACTGTTAAATCCCGAGTTGCAGTGCAGGAGGCACTGGACCAGCTCTCCATTATAAAGATCCCTAAACCTACAAGAGGTTGCTTTAAAAGTGGGAATTTAAATAGGGATTTCTTAAGCTGGTAGTGAGGAAACTTGCCTAGCTTCTCACTGCCTGAGTCCGAGCATCTACCCTGCTTCCTGTGGTTTGGCACCTGACATGAAAAGCCCTTGAGTCAGGTACGGCCACCAGCCTCGCCCGTTAATGGCAGCTCTCCTCTAAATGATCTGTGCACTTGGTATGGTGGTAGGTTGGATTTTAGGGGCTTTTGGTAAACCCTAAGGGACTGTTTCAATTTGTTAGGCTAGAGTAACCCTTAAGAACCTTTGACATATTTTGCACACTTATCACCTAACTTTTTACTTCCATCAAAGAGACATAAAATCAATGTCAGTGACTGAGGTGTGACACTTCCCCTTTTCAACCGAATAGCCTTGTGTCACTTACTCTTGGCCTCAGCTCAGCACAGCTTCTCTACTGATTTAACATTTCCTTCATTAAGTTTCTAAACTTTAATACATCCATTTCAATCATGGCTAAACATTACAGATTATTTTATTGTAATCACTGCAAAGTTAATACTCATATAACTATTTTAATCATGACAGATTCATCACATGTTTAATACAATGCAGTAGGCAGAGCTTTGAGCTATATTTCAGAGTCATTTCAGGACTATGTATCATGTCCATTATACTTATATTTGCATATGGCAGGAGTGTATGAATCTCAACTTTTCTGACTGTGTGTGTGTGTGTGTGTGTGTGTGTGTGTGTGTGTGTGTGTGTGTGTGTGTGTGTGTGTGTACATTGCGTACAATGAGTTCTGAAACATGTCAAGGAGTGAGGAGACAAAATAAGGCAAATCAATACAAATACATACAGAGCGTGAAGACAGGCAGGAGACCAGTGTATCCAGTCCAGACCAGTCCAGACGTGACGTCATCCAATCTGGACTGAGCTTCTTAATGAAAGGTTTATCTTATAGACTCTCTGTACCCATCTCTGCCAAAGCCCTCAGCGCTTGAGAAAGTAATCTGGACAAATGTCCTTGAGGGACAAAAACAGTTACAGCCTCTTGTGACTCCGTTTTAACCTTCCAGCACTCACAGTTGCAAAGAGAGAGAGAGAGAGAGAGAGAGAGAGAGAGAGAGAGACAAGGATTTGGCGCCTAGATGAAGTTTGATTGATTGCACATATCTTTACTGTAGAATAAATGTGTGCTAAGATACACTACACATGTATATATGGATACACTAACAGGCTTCAGACCGTAGCCTGAAGTGGTATCAATCTCCTCATCTAACTTTCAGCTGGACAGTGAATGAGCGTATTTCTGAAAATACCGAACTTTTCCTTTCCAGCTGTTTTGGACTTCATGCACAGTATGTAACTTCTACCACTGTGGGTCTCTCAATCAAAACAAAGGAAAAAAAGAAGACATAGTTTTATGACGCAGGGTGGAATCATGGGAGTTGTTGTCTTCATTATTAAACAACCAACGCTGCAGATGTTAGCATAGCTTAGCACATATTTCAATCAATCAAACTCCATCTAGGCGCCCACACTGACCCACTGACCAACTCATTGATGTAAATTATGAATGATGAGCGAACAACTGCTGTAAATGATGGTTTCTCTCTCCCTACACACAATTAAGTGTTCAAACAGGATTTTCCACCTTCACTTCACCTTACTGCCACAGCATCCTTATTTTCCAGCTACACATAGTGTGCAAGTGTATGTGTGTGTGTGTGTAGTTTAAGATCACATCACAGAGTTTCAGTGGAGGCCTGTGTAGAAGATTGAAACATTATATGATGCCTTCATGTCTCATATTAGGAAAAGACAAGAATACAAAAACAGCTTTTTTCTTGACATCTGTCCATCTATAAAGGACAAGAGTTTACAACTCCCCGCAGCCCCCTAGTGGTGAAAGGTGGTCACAGCAAGTGGTCAGGAGAGCAGCTAGAGGGGAGACACTGACACTGACACAAGTAAAAACAGACAGATAAATAGATAGATATACAGAAAGATAGACAGAGGGATAGATAGCAACTGTCCAAGTTGTTCTGCTCCTGAAGAAGCTCGTCTGTCAGTGTCAAGCCACTGTAAACACACACGCATGCTCCAGCGTCGTCTGCCTGAGTGGAAGGCCTACCAAGCAAGGAAATGTTTGTCTAGTCTGGTATCTGCTGATATTATGTGGAAAAACACGGGATTGGAAGCACAGGATCCAAAATATTCCCGGCATGATGTTTCCACAGCAACTGTTTCCCTGCTGGATAACAGACCTACATATTAGATGACATTCCCTTTGCACAAATAAATCCTGTGTATCTGTGAAGACTTTAGGGTTCCCAAGGGAAAAAAATAAACACAGGAATTGTCTGGTGAGACCAGACAACACACTCTCAGTTCACTCATAACATTATGAGCCAAGTTCATTCAGTGTAGCTGTCACATTTATGATCCTTTATATTTGCTTCAAACAAAACCTTTAAAACATAGCACTCGTTCTTGGGCTGCCATAGGCCCTCCACCATATCTAAAAGTTGTTATACAACGATAAGAAACAAAACTGTTTGACACATCATCAGACCTTATGCCAACTTATGGCAAAGATGTTTATAAAATTGGGGTTATGTGTGTCATGACATAAGCATCATGTTGTCTGCTCACAATGTATCCAGATTCCAGCTGGCCTCTCGTGTATCTTTGCTAATCGTAGAAAAAATACATTAAACATGTTAATTATTAGTTAGTATTAGCAGACACAAGCTAGTAAACAGAGCCTGGCTATACTGGCTGGCTAACAACTGTTTTCCAGCTGTATTAGCTAAAGAGTTAGCCAACATGTTCTGCATGTTACCACTGCAAATCTTTTGTTAAAATAGTTTCCACTGAAAACACTTGAAGGTGTAGGTAATTAGCTACAATAAGCTAATACGTTAGTTTGCTTCCTTAGCTACCCAGTTGAAAGAATAAGTGCTGGCAATGTACGTTTCTGCACGTTTTCTGATATTTTAAAACTTCACGTTTTTCAATGTTGCAACTTCACCTTTTCTAGGTTTAATTTTCAGTTTTATTTTGTGATAATGCTGTGCTTATAGCCCAGTTAGGTTAAGGCACATGGTTAGGTTTAGGAAAGGATCATGTGTTTGCATAAGATACCTTTTGTCACCACAAAAATGGCTGGAAATGTCCCAAAACATCTAAAAAGTACCCAGTTTTGTGGCCTCAAGCACGTCTGGAACTTTCCCGACATGCTGTTAAAAATATCCAGTGGTTTCATGCTTGCAAATGTGAAAACACAGTCTTGAACAGCAGTCACTGGCTTGGCAGCTTTGGAAGCCTCAATGCCACCACCATCCTCTCCACCTCCCACCGTCAAAGTTAGCTCATATAGATATAATGTGAACATGGTGTAACACATTTTGTAGAAATGTCGTATGACCAGTGTTGGGGCTTGTCACTCAAAAAAGTAATATATTACACATTACACATTACTCTCAAAAATAGTAATGCCTTACATTACATGATTACTCCCTGAATAAAGCAATTAGTTACATTACTAGTTACATTACTCGTTACATTCTTTCTACTTGCTAGCAACAAGCTTTGCGTATGTCTTTCGCTAAGTTTGAGGTAGCGTTAGCAGCGGTG